>CM042160.1:94781775-94821775 GCA_023376005.1 Doryteuthis pealeii | reverse complement strand
TTTATTTTCGTAGTTTCATCTGTACATTCATACATACGTACATACATACACCAACTGCGCTTTATATAGGTATAGATAGATAAGTCCAACAATATGAAAAGTAAAGAAATGGAAAACTAACTCACCAATTTTGGATATATTGTTTTCGGCTAAATTCAATTCTGTCAGATTTATAAGTGAAGATAAGTTCTGTTGGTAAAAAAGAAACAAAAGAAAAGATAAGTATTTTAATATATATATATATATATATATATATATATATATATATATATGCCCACAGCACAGTGTAGAAGGAGTTTCCCCTCCAGGGCACAAAAAAACCCAAAAAAACCCTGGGCAGATGTATGGAGGCTCTGGGTTGCCCAAGTCTCTGCCTTGCTGGCATGATCCGAAGGAATGGTGAACCAATACATTCGGCGTCAGTTTGGCTGCAGGAGTTGCCAGTTAGTGTTTTACACACTGAACTGCCTAACGGAGTCCAAGCCGGGATTTCTGTCAGGGTTTTCTCCCTTAGCCTATTCCTATCCAGAAGATAACCACAAGGCAGTGGAGGTTATTTAGACTATTATGCGCCCGGATACCAGCCCAGGTATTTCTGTCCTCTTGCGTTAATGTGCTAGATGGCCGTTGAGTGGGAAGCTTCCTCCGCCCTTTCACAGGTTTTGTTTTTCGTCCTGCTGGGTGTCTAGCCACCCTCCTCATCAGGCAAGCCTGGTGGGGTTACCGGTTTAGTCGATCCGACTATGGAGCAGGTTGTACAGGGTTACATAATACCCATAGCGCTTTGTACGACCTGACATGATATATATATATATATATATTTATTATGGGAAAGATGACTTACCAGTGAATATGGTCACAGTGGTTGATGTGAAGTTCATAAAGGTTTAATGTTGCATAATGTACCGTTCATAGCAAAAAACACATACATATAATTGTCTACAATCAACCAACATCTTGATTTACACAGTGGAGTTAATCCTGAAGATCCTCAACATGGTGAAACTCGAGTAGGTTATCACTTAGACCTATATTAATATATATATATATATATATATATATATATATATTAATATGGTTGTTCCTAAATCTTCCGTCCGTTATCATCCTGCAACACCCTCTGGTTAAAAATTAAACAGTCCAAATTGTTCAAGATGCAAACCAAAAAGGTGAATAGAGATTATCTGGTGTCGCTTAATTGCAGATTTCTTATTTGTCCCATTTTATTTCACCCAATTTTTAAAATGAAATATTCCAAATGGTCTTGCATCACTTAAATGCTCAACGTAAAATTAAAATGAATTGTTTTAAAAAGGTTTGTTTTATTTGTAATATTAAAATTGTGAATCATGGAATATATTCTGGTAATTTTGATAGGATTTATATGAAATGAAATTGCAAATCATCATTTCTGGCTTAAATAGCTCATTTCATTTCATGGAAATTCTACGGGTTCTACTAGTATATATATATATATATATATATATATATATATATATATATTTGACGCATAGATAGAACTTTAAAAGTTACTAATACTCCGGGTCAGAATGAACAAGAAAATAATGGTAATGAATGGGCGCCTCTTGACTCCTCTGTTCCCCAGAACTGGACCCTCATTACCGGATACAGTTTAATGTCATATCTAAGATACAAGACATTTATCGATATTTTGACTCGAAATAATTAATTCTGATTTTTCTAAGCATTGATTAGAATTTTTGACCAATGAATTCCATGTTTATCAATATTTGATTATTTATTTCATAATATTTATCTTTGAAAATAATTCTACAATTGATTTAAATAATTTAATCTATTTTGTTTGATACAGCATTTGTTGTCAGCAACTTTCAGCAAGATTGATTGATTGATTGATTTTAACCTCACGTCAACCCGTCTAGCATTATTTTATGCCTATAGGTTAGGGAATCGCATTTAGTGTTCGTTCATATTAATATTTTTGTTGTAGTTGCTTTTTAACAGCTTTTTTCTCCACACGACCCTATCAAATATGAATAATATATATATATAATATATATATAGAAATAATATATATATATATATATATACCAAGCCCTCCACATGATCAGGATGTGACACAAGACCAATTTAAACAGAGTTTAACAGGTTTGAATTCAGAGGGTTTTTTTATTAAAAATACTGTAGCATAGGGGTCAGTCAGGTTGTAATAGTAGTATAATTGTAGTAGTAGTAGTTGTTGTTAGCTTAAAGGAACAACATACAAAGTCGTATAGTCACAAAGGGGTTGTTTATTTCTTTCTAGGCTCGTGGGTTCTTTTTCAGAGAGAAGGAGAGTGAAAGAGTAAGGTCAAGCTATTCTATCGTAAATCATGTTCATGTGTGCTGTTTGTTGCTACCCTAGATATGTCACGACGGAGCCCCCAAAAAACACGTCTGACCCTCTTCGGGTCTGGCGAAAGAGAGGCTGAATTTTCAATACTTCCGTCTGTGATACTGAGAATTGGGGGGGGGGGTGTCACATCCACTTCCGCTCCTCCGCAGAAAGCCTGGAACTTCCGTTTTTATTTTTAACTCTAGTTCCAAGCTCATTGGTTGGTCAATGGCTGGCCCCTTGTTGAGTGTTTTCCCTTTCAAACTTTAACCTCTTTTTATTCTTCTCTTTCTCCAGAAATCCAATTACCGTTTTCCTCTTCAATCCCCAATTTCCCCGTAGACCATAATAATTACGCTACACCTACATTGAATGTGTGTATGCGTGTGTGTATGTGTATGTATTTGTATTAGTTTGCTTTGGTACATATATTAGTATTTCTGCTTGTATAAGTAGTGATATCCCCCTGTGTGTTGTCTGAATGGACTGGTCTGCCCTGGAAAGAATGGGCATAAATAAAGAGACGAGAGACGGCCATTTGCAATCGGTCGACCAACGTTCAAACAACTTACAAGGTCTTACGTATTTTACATGGCGCTGTGAACAGGGATTTTGAACTTGGATTTCAAAAGTGATAATGGCTACACCACAGGTGAACATCAACACCCAATATGTGGAGCTTATGAGACAACTAATTGAACTACAATGAGAAAACATAGCGCTCAGGAAGGAAAACCCAAATGGGCGGCTACACACATCTTATGTAAGGAAACCGGATAGACCCTCGATAGGACTAGAAGCATATACAAACCATGATGACCACATCGGTCACGGGGGAGGGAGGGGCATGTATAAGTAGTGATATCCCCCTGTATGTTGTCTGAATGGACTGGTCTGCCCTGGGAAGAATGGGCATAAATAAAGAGACGAGAGACGGCCATTTGCAATCGGTCGACCGACGTTCGAACAACTTACAAAGTCTTACGTACTTTATACTGCTAATATATGTGTCTATCTGTCTGTGCATGAATTGGAGTATATGCTTATATGTGTGTGTGTTTTGTATGTTGAATTCGTGGTTTTGTTTTGTTTTGTTTTACGGCATATCAACCTCAGTGGGTCATAATGCCGATAAAGTTTTGAAATAAATCAATTCTTAATGAATAATAAAATTTTTTTAACCCATAGATGGGACCCTAACAGGTACTACCACTCCGGGTCAGAGTGGACCAGCAATGGAGATGAAGGGGTGCTCCACATTCCCCAAACCTCCAGAACTGGAACCTCACCATCAGATAGAGTTTAACATCATTCCCAGGACATGTAGACCCACAGCCACCGCCTTCTAGCACCCGTATGATAAAGGGGTTGGGGCTTGCCATAAGGGCAATAGGGTTGGGAAAATCATATAGGTTTGACGTGACCAGCCGATTGATCGGAGGGGGCCTCTCCGACCGCCCGTGTAGCCCAAGATAGGGCCAAAGTGGAGTATTGCATGTCATGAACTGCTCATCCACCTGAGCTCCATCCTTAAGCATCACGGGTCGCCACCCACGGCCAACAGGTGGCCCCATTGGGGGAGTCTTACCCCTCTGCAGAGGTGCAGTCGATGCATTCTAACGCCCCAGCCGACGGGGCGGTTGTGTGTTGAGTTTGGAAAATGTTTTCAATCACATTCAAAACATCCACCATCTTTTTAACTATATAAATCTTTTTTCTCCTTGACTAGTTAATAAATGGTCCTGAAGAAGGTTTTCTTTATAAACCGAAATGTTCAAACATCGACACTAGAACTAATAAATTTCCATCCATTCTAACATCCTCTGTTTGTTCTACATTTCTCCACATACTGTCGGATTAATTTCCTCTTTCTACTCTCATATATGTGGAGAAAGGTAGACAAATGTAACGAGATAATGAAGGTCCTGACTATTGTGAGCGAGAACTACTATATTAGAAAAGAGAGGAAGAAGAAATAAGAGATAGTAAAGGTTTTAAAAAAAGTGATGAGCACAAAACCATTGTCGTGATTTTGACCGGGGCATGACCCCCCCCCCCCCCGAATGGAGAATGAATGTCAACCGGAAGTTTCGGGTGTTGACCGGAACCAGAAGTCACGTAGTGACGTGGAACGACGAAGAAAAAATACCAACCTCTTTGTGCTTTCGGATGTCGTAGGGTATGAACCGGACCCTGGGTCACTTGCGGGATCACAGTAATCTAACAGTGTTCTCTCTCTCTTTCTCTCTGCCTTTCCTCTTCTCCGATACAGCCCACGAGATGAGCCCTGGAAATAAAAGCTATGCAGCTTGTGATGATATATTTCTCGTGTTGTACTTTTTTATCAACAAGATGACGGCCACGTGGTGAACAAGACCCGCTGTACAACGTATATCGCTACGTTACTTATATCACTTTGGGTACTGTGAATATATCGATACCACCACATTATACAAACACGGAGTGTTGAACAGGATGGATGTTTATTGCAGGTAGTGATGTCAATGTTATAACATTTCAGTCTTTTAGACCCTCTTCAGGACAGTGGATTGCGTTCTTGCTTCAAAGGGTCAGATTGTGAGAGAGGGTCAAGGGGGTCTGTGATATCAGCACAACTTGATGATGATGATGATGATGATGATGCTGATGATGACTTACCTCAATCTGTGAGATTTTGTTCCCACTCAGCCAGAGCACCTGCAGGTCTGTGAGGTTATTTAAATTGGCAATTTTGGTGATGGAATTGTCATAAAGGTAGAGTTTTGTCAGCATTTCACATTTGCTGAGGTTTTCAATTTTCTGTAATATTAAAGAAGAAAGATAAGAAAAGAAAAGGAAAGAGAAGAAAAGTACCAAGGAAAATAACAGATGAGCCTTATTATGCCTCATCAGCAGTTATAGACAGGAAGACTGCTCCGTGTGTGATTTGAACCCTGACTGTCAAGCTGACAGGCGGGGATTCTAACCATTACACTAGCTGGCCTACCAGATTTTTCGTTTGTTTTGAACTCAGTTATATTCCACTTTTAGGCCGAGATGTACATACAGAGATTGACTTTTTCTCGATTTGTTCAGCCTTACATTTTAACAGGTATGCCCACCTAATTCATTAATTATCAATTAATTAATTTTCAAAATTAGGTATTAAGCACATATTCTCCCAAAAATTGTCGGCTAAGGCCATATCAAATACATTGTTTGTTTGTTTACTTCTCATATATATTAATATGGTTGTTCCTAAATTTTCCATCCGTTATCATCCATCAACATCCTCTGAGCCTTATGCACCCCCTCCCATGACACTATAATCACTTTTGTTCCTGAGAGAGACATATTAGAGACTTACTTAGAGAGGAGTTGGGCTTCTTACTTCATTACCTCATTACTTGTTGTTGGTTCTTGCTGATTATTCTCCTATTTTCCTATGGCCGACATCTTGTTGTCTTGTCTAGTTGAGTTCTTCTATCTAAGGGCTGATTTCTTCTTCTTCTTCTTCTGGGATTTGCTTGTTTTTAATTAAATAAACTAACAAGACTTTTGTTGCTTGATCAAGCTTTTATTTATTAGCCCATGATTTCATCAATTCCGCGTGGATGAGATGATCCGAGAGAGAAGGACTATCACATCTTTCCCTTTCAAAGCCCGGGTCAAATCTGATCTAACTAAAAACTAAATCCTGGGTGTGGTAATTGCATTTCACTTAGCGTTAATACCCTTGGGAAAGGTATGTATCCTACTCTTCTTCCAGCTAAGGATAAATAGTAGGGCAGACTGGGCTCTTTAATCTTGGTTAGGCAACCGGTCTAGGAGAAGGAAAACTCTGAATTCAAACCTGTTAAATCTCGCTTAAAAAATTGACCTTGCGTCACATCCTGCTCATGTGGAGGGGTTGGTAAATATATATATATCATGTGTCTGCCATGTCGCATTTCAAGGGATCAAAAGTTTACCAACAGTCATTAGTATTTTTCCATGAACCCCTTGATTCTAAATCTGAGAGCACCTGAATTTAATTCCTAGATACAGGGTCTGTTCACAATTTATGATTCCCATAAATTGTAACACTGTCTGCTGAGGCTATAGAATATGACAACTGCACCTCTGCAGAGTAGCAAGAAACCGCCCCCAACTCCCACCTCGATTGGGCCACCTGAAGGTGTATTGAAATTCTATGTTATTCGGTCTTCACCGGCATTTGTGTCCCTACAGGACAGTGGTCGAATGTCACTGACACAGCAGCAGCAGCCATCTCTCCCATCATAGTCACGTGGTCGATAGGCTGCTAGCAGAAATAAACTTTTTGCAACCCTAAACTACCTTAAAGAAACCACAATCAATTAATTACGGCTTACCTAGAACGGTGATGTAACCAAAACTCAACTAAACTAATGACTACGGCTAAGACCTTAAGGAGCTGAGAACTAAACTAATAACACATGGCTAATACCTCATGTGCAGGTGCCGCTAACTTCTAAAAGAACTGTTATTAAACCTCGGGTTGCTTGTCCAAACTAAACTACAAACTTTCTATTCTTCTCTTTGTGTACCCATTTAAATGTACATATATATGTATTAAAACTGTTGCATTTCATATCGTTGTTAACTCGTTCCTTGACGTCATAATTCCGCCCTTTCTCTTCTGCTTACACCAACACCCCCACCCCCACCCCCGTTAACCACTTAAATTTTTATAGGTAATCCATAATGCCTGAGGAGAGGAATGAGCAGTTTGTGAGCCAGGTACTAAGTGGTCCTATAAAATGTAACAGTTCCGTTTGGCCCTTACTTGGGGTAGACAAGTGGCCGGAGAGGCTCCATCTGATCAATCGGCTGGTCATGTTAAGCCCTATATGGATGTCGACCTGTAATGTCTGGGGACAAGATTTAGTGGTCTATGACTCTGGTATTAAGTGGTCCCATAAAATGCAATACTTCACTTTGGCCCTTACCTGGGCTAGACAGGCGATCTGAGAGGCCCCATCCGAAGAAAGTCCGGACAGAAGACCAGAGGATTTAGCCCAGCTTAGAAGTTATAAGAAGATAGAAAAGGATGAATATATAATAAGAAAAATAAGAAATAAGAATAAAAGATATACAACACTGAATAAACTTTAAAAAATAAAACACTTCTAAGATTTCTCTAGCATTGTACAAAAGATGGAGCTGGAAACTTATGCATCAATTTGATAAATCATTAAAGCCAATTCCGTGAATTTAATGACCATGTGTCACATCCTTAATCGTAAGTATTTTAAACAATGTATTATAGATTGCATTTGCATTGCAGATCTGTTCATCCATGGTGAATACATGCAAATGAATGGCTTTTAAGATCGGCAATTAAATAGTTAACTAACTGCGCATTTGAGCTGTTGATTGGCTGGCTTTAATCCATGTGCCCATGCAGAGTCTATAAGTTTAAGTGGTGGACTTCAGCACACTTTATATTACAAAAATATTCCAACATAAAGAGCTGAATAAACTTTAAAAAACACTTCTAAGATTTCTCTAGCATTGTACAAAAGATGGAGCTGTGAACTTATGCATCATCTTGGTTAATCATTAAATCCAATGGTAAGATCTTGTAAGGGACCCAAGACTTGTCTTAATCGACAGGTTTTAATTCAAAATATGCAAAATAGACTAGCTTCATAAATTCATTGATGTTTGTTCTTTGATTGGGAATCAACTTAGTCACGAGATCTGAATAATTCTCCTTCATTTTCAATAAAACAATCAACGCAATCAGTTGACCAGTCCTATTACTTACAGACAAACAATAGCATTGTGCTTACTTTGGGAGTAATCTGTAAAGAAAAAACTTGACGTGATAGAAGAAAACTGACTGTTGTTTTGAAATCAGCATGCCAATATTAGTCTAAATCAAATGAAAAATCAAACTCAATAGAAATTATGTCCAAAATTGTTCACAATATACTATGGATTGAATTAGCAATAAAGTGCCAAATAAACATTAAAAAAATACTTCTAAGATTTCTCTAGCATTGTACAAAAGATGTCATTGAGATCCTGATTAAATTCAACGATAAGAATTGAATGACTTACTTTAATTTTGCATTCACAAAGCCATAGTTCCTCGAGCAAGATCAAAGTCTCCAATCCTTTGATGCGAGTTATACCTTGGTGCATAATAACAAGTTTCCGCAAATTAGGGAAATATTGAAGACCTGAGATTGTTGGAAAACCTGTGAAAAACATTTCCAATTCCAGGATGTTTTCACCTTCTTCTTCCAATCGACTGCAAGCAACGCCATTGTATCCACACTACAAAAAAGACGAAAAATACTTCAATAAAATAGTTTCATGGTTTACTTGATGCATTGCATTTATATTGGTTTGGTCGTTGGTTTTGAAGCCAAATTTTTTCCAACTGGGAAAATTTGGCTCAGGACCGACCTCGGTGACAGCAGGCTCTCTGTAGTGGACTGTTCATGTCTGAAGTCACCCTTGTGCAACATCATGGGGGCCAAAGGGGCCAGAAGATAGCGACGGTAACAAAGCACCGACACATCAACATCTTCAGGGACAGCCTTCACATGTGACGTCTGTGGCTGAGGCTGTTTTTCGAACATTGGACTTCACAGTCACAGGAGGTACTGTAACTTCAGGGACACAAGAATTATATAGTCTTCTGAGTCTGCAATGCCGATAATAATTTGCTTGAAGCATTGCGTTTATATTGGTTTGTGTTATAGGTGATATACCCTATAGACTAATGTAATGCGCCGACGGTTACTATAAGTAACAGGGACAATTATGGCTTGAAGAGTAAGCCAATGCGAGTCAGCTCATAACTCTATTGTCGGACGTAATTCCCACTTCTCTGTACTGTAATTGTCTACTCTTTTGTTAATACATTTTCCTACATTTGTTACCCGTTGTTTTGTTCTTATTTGACCCCTTAAAACCCCACAACAGTTTGGTGGTTGGTTTTGAAGGCTATCACAATGCAAGTTGAAAGAAAAATGAAGTAACTAGTGTTACATAATCTATGCACAGATTATTGTCAACCCCCCTGTATTTCTGAAGGGATGGCCCCTTTTCATATCACGGGCAGGACTTTTCATGGAATATTACAGAAAGCCCGCGAAATACGTGAAGTCACGTGCGACCTAGTTGGCTCTCAGTTTCAGCTTGGACGTCAGGCAGAGAAGATGTACTGCCTTAGCTGGAGCTCACTGCATACGCGCGCTATGTTAGTTAGATGAAAAATGTTTAGTTAAGTAAATAAATGTTTAAATAAATAATATGGTTTTGTGGTTGATGAATGTCTTGGCAACAAGACTGACCTAGAAGAAGAAATGAATCAAGGACGACCAGCCACCAAGACGAAGTCCAGATGCTAGAAGATGAACGTAAGATACCAAAGATGAGCAGAAGAAGAATAGAAGTAAGGAAAGAAAGGGTATACAACACTAGGATGCTGTTTGTTTACCTTTGATTTATTTTCTTAATATTTTGGGATAAATATACCTTCATCAGAAGATTTACAAAAGCTAAGTTCTGGAGCTGTTACCTTGTTGCTAGGATTTGTCCATTCTGTGGTATGCCTGGTGATATCTTCCTCCAAATCCTCTGCGTGTGTGTATGTGTAAGTGTGTGTGTGTGTGTGTTTATGTTTATGTTTGTGTGTGTGTGTGTGTATGTGTGTCCAATAATGTTTTAGTATCATTCCAGATTTAATCTATCCTTCTTTCTTTTTTTTTTTTTCAATAATGAATTTTTTTTTACAATAATTTTTTTTTCTATAATGATTAAAAAAAAAAATATCTACAGTGGGTTTATTTTATCATAGTGTGACATGATAAGTTCTTCCATCCCTGGTGGGTTAAAGTTATCAGCTTGGTTCCAGTGGCCTTCCCACACACCAGGCAACACCTGCCCCCTGCCCCATCATCTAAAAGAAGTAAGGGCTGGGTTTATTACTCTTACCCCTGCAGTAGATTTTTTTTTTCACTAATTTTTCAAATACTTCAGCAAAGGAACGACATACTGTTGTATACTCTCTTTCCTTACTTTCTTACTTCTATTCTTCTAGTGTCTGAAGTGGAGCGCCACACCTACCATCAGCTCCTCCCTTTACCGCACAGATACCTGTGCTACTCATACGCCGAGTTGGCGAGGGCCGGTATCAAACCAAGAATCTTGCGAGTCCTAGTGTTGTATACTCTCTTTCTTTACTTCTATTATTCTTCTGCTCATCTTTGGCATCTTACGTTCTTCTTCTAGCGTCTGGACTTCGTCTTGAGGACTTCATGTCTGGTCTTCCATTGGGGATTTCTCTTTATCAGAAGCCCTGTGTCATTGGTAGTTTTTAGATAATAATCCAAGACTTCGATTTAACTTAGATCATATTTTATTCTGAAATCCCACCAGACTACCTGCGCAGATCGAGTCGGCAGCGTACATAACACGTCTTACCACTGTCGTGGTTTTTGCCGATCTGACTAAAACTCTCTCTAATCTAAACCGGAAGAGGGTCTTCTCCACCGATTCTCACGGTATCCACCAGAAGGAGGATCAAGACTGAGGTCAAGCCTTCTCATTCAATCCTTCAAGGCCGCCGGCTGAACTTATAACAGCCATTTTGGTTTCTTTACTACTGTACATAAGTATTAGGATTCTAATAATTATGTAACAATACTTACCAAATCTTGAAGCTGTATATCATCAAAAATTTCTTCGGATTTTTCTAATAAATCCATTTAATTGGTGAGTAACTGTCTTTCAACTTTTATAAGTCCAACAACTGCAGCATTTTTGCTTAAAATAGAATAGAATAAATAAATAAATAAATAAATAGATAAATGAATGGGACCATTGACCTTTAGGCACCCCTTCCGCGATCTGGACTCACAAGGACACTTTTCTCATTTACACTGTCAAAATCCGGTTGTTTGTTAGAAGTTAGGGTTAGGGGTTAGTTCAAATTAAATTTTTTTAAAAATCTAAAAATTGTCTGTTAACAATTAACCGGATTTTGATGGTGTAAATAGAAAAAATGTCCCCAAGAATCGAGATCGCAAAAGGGGTGCCTAAAGGTCATATGGTCCAATGAATGAAATAGAACTACAAAAATATATTATCTATCAGAGATGCTGATAGGTACGCGTCCTGTGTCCCTGACGCACAATAATCTAAAAGGACACATTAAAATCATATCTATGCGTCCCAGTGTTTTTCGTTTTTCTACCCTCACCATTTCAAGTTAATTGTAAAAAAATACATTTCAATAGTTTCTTAGAAAGGAATTACACAGAATAGGTTACAAGATATGAGTTAGGCAGTTTTAGTTATCCCCCCCCGATCATAAATAAAACCCCTACAATCTATTAAGAAACATTAGTTGGGACCCATTAATTTTCTTGGGGACTCATTTAAAGCAAATATGTGCATCCCAGGACACACTAAAATAAAAAAGCTATCAGCATCACTGTATTAATATGCATGTTCCTAAATCTTCCATCCGTTATCATCCTGCAACACCCTCTGGTTAAAAATGAAACATTCCAAATGGTCTTGCATCTTCCATCCGTTATCATCCTGCAACACCCTCTGGTTAAAAATGAAACATTCCAAATGGTCTTGCATCTTCCATCCGTTATCATCCTGCAACACCCTCTGGTTAAAAATGAAACATTCCAAATGGTCTTGCATCTTCCATCCGTTATCATCCTGCAACACCCTCTGGTTAAAAATGAAACATTCCAAATGGTCTTGAATCGCTTAAATGCCCAACGTAAAATTAAAATGAATTGAAAAAAAAAAAAAAGAAAAAAAGATATTACATATTTGTTTTATTTGTAATATTGAAATTATGAAGACGGATTTGGCATAAAATAACCCACAAAGGTTGATATGCTGTTAAACAAGGAGACCAAACCAAACCATTACTATCATGTTGTTGCATTTAGTTTTCAAGTTTAAATAGTACCACTAGTGTTCTTCTACAAGGATGAATTTGGCATTAAATAACCTGTGGTGAGCCGGAAGTTAACGCTTTGAAAGCAGAAATAAAATGATGAAAATAAGCAATCTGTCCATAGGGTCAACACAGGTAGAAAGCAAAAAAATTAAAAATGATAATTTTCAACCAATCAAAAGCGTTCACGCCTAAAAAAAGGAGTTTTAAAAAAAAGACCAATTTCAATCCTAGGGAGTGATATTATGGTGAGTGTAAGGGCTGTTTGATGTTTTTGTATTAAGGTCACCAGTTTGAGGTCAATAATCAATAAAATATTCAAACATTTAAAGACACCATAAAACATTCAATTACTGCAGGCACATGGCATAAATAACAAGACTCAATATTAAAACAAACAACTTGTATTGAGAAAAAGTTTACAAAAGGTAACGCATAATACCGAGCAAAGTTCTTTCAGTACTCTTGTGTACAAAATGTAATTTTGTTTTTTTAAAAGTTCATTATAACATGTAAGAAAATATGTTATAAGTTATGAAGTGAGAAAAAAGGGTAAGAGTTCAAAGTCACACGGCAGTCAGTGGCAAGTAATACTGATGATCTCGTAAAAGGTTGATAAAGAGAGATAGACAGATATATATTAGTTCATACCTTCTTATAAGTGAATGTGCTTTGTCTTACTTTAAAGTGACGTGGATTTGGTTAGAAGAATAATTTCTTTCTGGTTGGGATCCGAAAAGTTGTTTTTTTAATAGTCCGAGGGTAGGCTCCAAAAGGGGTCTATTTGATAGATTTCCTTTTAGGTGCGAACGTCTCTGATTGGTTGAAAATGTACAAATTTTTATTTTAATTTTCTTCATTTACTAGGGTGCGCAATCCCATGCGCAAACTATTAATTTTTGTCATTTGACTTTTGTTCGTCGTAGTAAAAACTTCCGGTCCGCCACAATATAAAAAGGATGTTTTTCAAAGAACAGAAAGAGAAGACAAACTAATCAGTCCATATCACCTGACTCCGAAATATTTGTATAAGCTATATCTTTCTCTCTCTAAAAGTTACTTCTGCTGATATATATTGAGCATTACCCTTTCTTTCTCAGTTGGAGTTAACTCAACACTTTCTTTATTTTATTACATGAACTTTAAAAAAAAGCATATTCTGCAGGACTTTGATCAGTATTCTTGACTACTGTAATCTATTTGTTTTAATACACATATTACTTGTTGAATTTATATGTTATTTGTTTTTCTGTCTTAATATATGTGACCGTATTATGTGTTTGTTGTAATTACCCATATATATAATATATATTTTTTGAACTCTGATAAAACTGAGTTCATGTCTTTCAAAAACAAAAGCGACATCTTAACCATCGATGACAAACTCCTAAACTCTGTAGAACAATTTAGATACTTAGGCAGTAACATCTCCTCCACAGAAAACGACGTTAATGCACATATAGGAAAAGCATGGGCCGCAATAAATAAATTATTGATCATATGGAGGTCCAATATCACAGACAAGTTAAAGAGACAGTTCTTCCAGGCCGTTGTTGTGTTAGTACTGATGTATGGCTGCACCACCTGGACCCTAACTAAGTGACTAGAGAATAAACTAGATGGGAGCTGCACAAGAATGCTGCGGGTGATCATGAACAAGACGTGGAAACAGCACCCTACGAGAAAACAGCTGTACAGCCACCTACCACATATCACCCAAACCATCCGAGTAAGACAGACAAGACACGCAGGACACTGCTGGAGAAGCAAGGACGAACTCATAAGCGACGTCCTCCTGTGGAATCCAGCACATGGACAAGCCAGTGTGGGCCGACCAGCAAAAACGTACGTTGATCAGCTCTGTGCGGATGCAGGATGCTGCATAGAGGACCTCCCGAGAATGATGAGCGATAGGGACGGATGGAGAGAGAATGTCATGGATATCCACGCTGAGAGCGCGACATGATGATGATGATGATAATATATATATCCACTCATTACAACCACCATATTCTCTTGCATGATATTGTGCATTAGTATCGCCAAAGATATTGTCCAAAAGTAATTAAGTTAAATAAAAAAGAATTTTTTAAAAATTGGAGATCACTCAGCTATATGTCTGGTATAGGCACTGCCAAAGTAGCCGCAAATAAATTTACGCCCGATTGAAAAAAAAACTGCCAAAAATCAAGGAAATATCCAAATAAAATAACTGATGCATTATAAAATTCATTCATTGATAAATCAACACTGAAAATTTCATTGAATTCCCTGATTTTTGGTATTTTTTTTCCAATCGGGTGGGTTAAATTTATTTTGTAAAATTCGGATTTTACGTCATCCACAGCGGCCATGTTTAGGATCAAAATTAACCGAAAAAATAGTTTAAAATGTATTAAAACTAAATTACATGTGTAATATTATTTTGCTTTTCTTTCTTTTTTTTTTTTTATTGATGCTCATTATGTTACTACTTTTCGACTTTGACAAAAATTTAACCTAAATCAATTTGCTTAATTTAAAATTTAACCTTAAATAATCGATTTAATTAATTTTAATTGATTTGAAAATGAAAAGCAGACGACATTTTAGCCGACCTTACTGGTACAATGTTGTCAGAAATAAAAGTACGAACACGTGGACGACCATGAAAATGAAACTACAAAGAAAAATAAACTCGTTTTTCATATGAATTCTGAAATAATTTTCTTTGACAATAAATTATTTTAGGCATTTAAAAATAATAATAAATATCAACATTTTATTTAATTTAATAATGGATTAACATTTTTTTCAATAATGAAATTTGAAAATTTTCTTAACACTGAATTTAATTAAATTTATAAACTTATTTCAGAATTCACATGTAAAACAAGTTTATTTTCCCGAAAAAAAAAAGATGGATCCTGTTGGTAATTTTAAGTTGGAAAAAAAATAAATAAAAGAAAGCTAAATAATTCGGGAATTCGTATCTCGAAGATAGCCTATTTTCTTATTTATAAAAATAATTTACCCCATGGGTAGGATTTGACACAAGGTTACAAGTATGGGGCATCCAGTTAGGTTTGAACTCGCTTTTCAGTAGTAACGGATCTGCGAGATTAGCTTGCTAACCAACCATTAAACCACGACGGGTTCATTCAAATTTTTTTTCTCGTTTTTCTTAATTTCATTTTTTATTCTAATTAAGTAATTTTATTTTATTCAATAACAATAAAAAAAATGAAATTAAAAAAAAAAAAAAAATTTACAACGTGAAGTTCAATAAGCAATGTTTTAAATAGAATAAATAAATAAATCCGTATTATTTAAATATAAACTTTTAAAAAAAATGAATAACACATCTGTAAATAATGAAGACGTTTCATCTTAAATTCACATTTTTGAAATGAAATAACTGATGCATTATAAAATTCATTCATTGATAAATCAACACTGAAAATTTCATTAAAATCAGATAATTCCCTGATTTTTGTTAATTTTTTTTTTCAATCGAGGGTTAAATTTATTTTGTAAACACGGATTTTACGGCAACTCTGGCAGTCATCTTAAGATATATTTGATCAAATTGACCGAAAAAATCGTTTTAGTGTATTAAAAAAAATTACATGTATTATTTTGCTTTTTTTTTTTTTTTTTTTTTTTGTTACTGATGCTCATTATATTACTACTTTTCGACTTAGATAAAAATTTAACCTTAAATAATCGATTTAATTAATTTTAATTCGTTTTTAAAATGAAAAGCAGACGAAAATTTGGGTATACCTACGTTTTTCTTTCTTTCATTTTACTCCTAAATCGTAAATTCGTAACAGCAAAACAACAACAAAATCTTTGCTTTGGCCATAGACATCTAAATTTTATCCTCAATTTAAAAGTCACTTTAAATAAATTTATCAGTAATTATACCTTTGAAAAAAACTTAATTACATAACCCTTCGCTCACCTGCCAGTATTTTTTTTTAAAATGCACCAAAAATCCTGCTGACTTGTTCGCGGCTCGTTGCCTTAGCAACGGTGACAACCAACAGGAAAGTGTTGTTTCGTTGCTAAGGTTACGTTAAAGAACGCCGAAAATATTTTTTATTTATTTATCAATTTACTTATACATATTTTTTACTTGCCTGGAGGAACGAAGATTTTTCTCTCAGACAGGTACATTTAATTTTTAATTTTTATTCTTTTAAATTTACGAAAAAAAAAAAGAGTCAAAACTGACCAATCATATTCATTTATAATTATTTGAAAAAATTTAAAATGGCGGATAACAAGAAACTGGTCAAACAACTTGAGATAAAAACTGCGGTCATTAAACGTTTGATCCGGGAAAGGGCATCTTATGAAGAAGAGGTGGTTATTGAAAAGGCTCGTCTGGATAGAATGAAAACCTCCGACAAGGAAGAGGCCGATTTGCGGCTGCAGACCGAAGTGATTAGGGAGACGGAGGCTATGGTGCCTGACACACATCGTCGGCTCACCATCGCCTACGATGACCTGAAGAAATATTTAGATCAGACGTCGAGTTTGTCTGAGACGAAAGCCTACACGGCCGCACAGGAAATGTTGGGGGAAGCCAGTAAAGTATTGAATAAGTAAACAAAACAAAACAAAACAAAACAAATAAACAACAAAAAATGAAAAAAAATGATAAAAACAAAATCAAGCCAAAAAAATTGAAAAAAAAAAAAAAATTTTTGATTATTCAAAAAAAAAAAAAAAAATCCTGTGGAAAGTTCCTGGTACTTTTAAAAAGAAATGGTCCCAAGAAGAATATATGTGACATAGTGATGACGTCATGGAATGCGCTGTGTACACAGTGACTGGGCAGTTGTGCAATTTACCTGAAACTATTATTTATATTTTAATTAAAAGGAACAAGTTGTTTTAATCTAAAATTAAGCACAACTTAAATCCAGTGGTCCTATTATTCGATTTATGGGTACTAATGCAGAATAATGCGCAAAAAAAATTATATCTTTAGATTACTTATGAAAAGCATTAAAATTTCGCGGAAATACCTGAAACCTTTGAGACACTTGGGTTAGGGTTAGGGTTAGGGTTTTAGGGTTAGTGTTAAGATTAGGGTTAGAGTCAGGCTACTTCGGGAGTTTCCATAATCTAATGCTATTTATAGATAAAATGTAACTCTAATGATATTATCTCTTGCGCACTATTGTGCATTTGTACGTTTATGTATTTACCCAACCCCTTGAAACACTAGAGTTAGGGTTAGGGTTAGTTTTAGGTTTAGTGTTAGTTAGCTACTGGCAAAATGAGCCTAAAATGCGTTTTTGACAAAATGACTTTAGCCTCCCCCCTACAGAAAATAATTTACCAAAAATCAGGGAATTATCGGATTTTAATGAAATTTTCAGTGTTTATTTAGCAATGAATGATCTTTATAATGCATTATTCATTTTATTTCAAAACTTTCTCATTTTTTTTCGTTACTTAATTTTGACCCCCCTTATGTTGGGGGCGTAACATTTTTTTCAAGTTGGTCATATAATGTACTAATTACAGTATAAATAATGAGATAAAAGACCGAAGTTATGAATAGAAACAAAACAAAAATTTTTTTACGGTGGCTTTTCTACGAGAAAATAAGTACCGAAAATCGAAAAATAAACTGTAAAAAAATAATAGATAATTAATTTTTTGGAGATTTCTTTTTTACTCATTTCGATAATTATTTAATTGGCTATTATCTTATAAAAGAAAAAAAATATACATTGATATTTTTTCTGCTTACATTTTCAATCGAGTTTTTCTTCAAAAAGTATACTTTGATGCAATGAAATAAGGTTTGCATTAAATAGATATTTATTTCTAGAAACTAAAAATATAACATTTTATACTTAATATCAGACTTTTCACATTTTCATAGCAAAAATACTAAATTAAAGTTTTGAATTAAAATAACTGATGATTGTTAAATCAATACTGAAAATTTCATTAAAATCGAATAATTACCTGAATTTTGGTAAATTTTTTTCAATCGCGAATGTTACAGTAAAATTGTAAACAAGTACGTAAAACCTTCGAAAAAGAGGCAGAATGGCGGATCGCGTCGAAATTGACCAAAACAAATCGTTTTAAATCTTTTTAAAATAAACTGCATATGTAATGATATTTTACTTTTTTTAATGATGGTCATTATGTTACTACTTATCGATTTAGACAAAGTTTAACCTTAAATAATAGATTTAATTATTTTTAATTCGCTTTTAAAACTCGTAGAAGCTGATTTTTTTGCCAGTCCCTAGTGTTAGTATTAGTGTTAGAGTTTAGCTACTTCCAGAGTTTCCGACATTTAATACTATTTATACATAAAATGTGATTCTAATGATATTATGTCTTGCATTATTCTGCATTTGTAGCATGAACAATAATTTTTGGTAATCTGAACATTAGCTACATAAATGAGAGTAACCTCCCCTTGTTTGTTTCACTTTGAGGAAGTCTTAATAACAATTAAGTTCATTTCAAATAATGCACAAGCACAATTCGTAAGAACACATTTTATGATATTTTTGTGTTAAGACATGCAGTTGTATTGATTCAAACAAATTTGTATTTTCAGCGAAATGAAAATGGTAGACTAAAACTTAAGGCTTCCTCAAAGTGAAAGAAATAAGGGGAGGTTACTCTCATTTATGTAGCTAATGTTTAGATTACCCCTTTGGCATTAACCCACAAAGGTTGATAGATCATTAAACTATATATATATATATATAATATATATATATATATATATATATATATAATATGTGTGTGTGTGTGTTGAAATGAAAAATAAAGGAAAGAAAATGTTGAATGGATAAAATAGGATTTATTTTATTCTATTTTATATATACTAGCAAATATATGCACCCTCCGGGTGCAAGTATTTAAGTTTTAATAAGATGAAATATCATTTTAAATTAGAAAGGCAAATGAAACTGAATAAGAATGCAGATAAAAAGATTTTGAACAGAGGGGGTATGATTGAAAAATAGAACAACTTTGAAACTAACTTTTCTATCAATTTCCATTACTCCCATCTTTCTTAACTCTTTACTTAAAATAGGAAGTAAAGAATAATATTACAGTTATTTCTTCTTGTTAATGGATTTCATTTAAGATTTATTGAAGAGATGTTTGCTTATATTCATTAAAATAAAACCAAACAATTATAAATCAATAGTACTAAACCCATATTTAGTAAAATCACATTTTTAATATCAATATGCAAATTAGCCTTCCCATTCACACTGTAAACCACTATTTTGTTGTATATATAAATACAATTGCATGTTATTAGTATGGTCAACAGTGTTAATAATGTAAAACAATTTTATTAATAATTGAGATTTAAATAAAAATAAAATCATTGATATTGTTATGTCAGTAACAAAGGGAATTGTGACTTGAGTAGTAATATAGTTTCGGTTACAGACAGAAAAACACACAATCTCCATTATAATAAGATATATATATATATATATATATTGGTTTGCTGGTTGGTTTTGAAGGCTGTCACAATGCGAGTGTAAAGAAAAAAGAAGGTAACTATGATGTTTTTTGTTAATATAAATAGATAAATGGATATATACTAAAAACGAATAAATAAATAAAATAAAACTAAAAAATATATATAATATATATAAAAAATAACTAATAAAATAAATAAATAAATAATAAAATAAAAAGTAAATAAAACAAAATAATTTGAAATGAAATAAGATAAATATAATGCTAAAAATAAAAAACAAAGCAGAATAGAATCTAGCTGACTCTATAATCGCAATTTTTAATAAAATTAAGTTCATTCTAAGCTCCTAAAACCAACACACACACACACACACACACACACACATATACATATTAATGTACATGTACAAAGCACACACACTATAAATAACACACACATACATTAATGTACAGGAAATAGGCATACACGCCCACATATAACACACACACACACACACACACACACACACACACACTCATGGTGTTAGGATTGACCAGATACGCCGCGCACACACACAACAGGCTACAGGCCACCTGATAAACAGTAAATCCACACACCCGCACCCATAAATAATCAAGCAATATCTGGAATGTTAGTCTCAGACACATAGCAATAAAAAAGAGATCAGATGATCCTGTTAATAAGCAAACAAACAAAAAAATAAATAAATAAAATAAAATAAAAATAAAACCTTGCTTAGAGGCGAATCTAATCTGGAATAGTAATAAAATAAAATAAAAAGAAATGGTCAGACACACAGACATAAGCACCACGCACACACACATACGCTTACATTTACACACACAAGCACGCGCACACACACACTTACACACACAAACACACACATAAACAAGCACCCCAACCATACACATACACACACAGAATTTGGAAGACCCAAGGCAGAACGAATGTAGCAGCCGCTAAGACAACTTCAGTTCCAGTATTCTTCTGAGGATGGGAGTCTCTTCCCGAAATATTGAGAAATAAATGACAGGTTAACAAAAAACATCATAGTTACGTTCTTTTTTCTTTACACTCGCATTGTGACAGCCTTCAAAACCAACCAACAAACCAATATATACGCAATGCTTCAAGCAAATTACAAAACCCTTTTATATATATATATATATATATATATATATATATAAAGGGAATGACTTACCGGTAAAAAATATTGGGTTAGTCTCAATATTTGGTTGGTATAAGTATTACTAACAGTCATAATTACAATATGGACTCCCACAGTTAACTGTAATTAATCAATATCTTGATTAATTCAGTAGATTTAACCCTGAAGATCCTTATGGTGAAACTAGTATGTTATTTCTGTACACACTATAATACTATATATAAATATGTATATATATATATATATATATATAACATATATGTAAAAATGGAATTGGAATTGAATCCAACGATATGAGGAAGAATGAATAAAGAAAAGAAAATACAGAATGGATAATAATAGATGAATTTAATCAATATCACTTACACATGTGTTTCGGTCAGTTTATCTATGTGTACACGATTCAAACTATTTTCATTTGTTTATTTAATAATAATAGTTTGAATCGTGTACACAAGATAAACTGACCGAAACACATGTGTAAGTGATATTGATTAAATTCATCTTTTATTATCCATTAGTACTTTCTTTTCTTTATTCATTCTTCCTCATATAACATATATATATATAACATATATATATAAAACATGCCCAATATATTGGTTGGTTGGTTGGATTTTACGGCATGTCAATCCTTATTGGGTTAGTTAATGTCAGAGACATTTTGTTTTATTCATTCTTGATGTATACTCAATTTAAAAAACAACAACTTTTAAAACTCTTTTTTTTCTATTTAGCCTATAGGTGGGACCCTAACAGATACTACCACACTGCGTCAAAGTTTACCTGGGACAAATGGTAATGAATGGGTACTCCACATTCCCCTGAGCTCCACAACTAGAACTTCACCATCCGATAAAAATTAAACATCATACCCAGGACACTAAGACCCTCAGTCACTGCCTTCTAGCACATATATGATAAAAATGAGGAAGTGCGTGGTGTAATGGTTAAAGTCATGGGAAATGGACTCGTCGCCCCGAGTTCAAATCCTGGACGTGGTAATTGCATTTCACTTAGCGCTAATACCCTTGGGAAAGGTATGAATCCTACTCTCCCTCCAGCTATGGATAAATAGCAGGGCAGACTGGGCTCTTTAACCAGGCAACTGGTCTAGGAGAAGGAAAACTCTGAATTCAAACCCTAATGGTTAGAGTCGATGTTGGCATTCACTTAGCGTGGGAAAGGTATGGCTATGGGTAAATAGTAGGCAGACTGGGCTCTTTAACCTTCGTTAGGCAATCAGAGAAGGAAAACTCTGAATTCAAACCTGTTGAACTCCGCTTAAGAAATTCACCTTGTGTCACATCCCACTTGTGCGGAGGGGTTGGTAAATATATATATATACAAAATAAAATCATGGGAAATGGAGTCGTCGCCCCGAGTTCAAATCCTGGACGTGGTAATTGCATTTCACTTAGCGCTAATACCATTGGGAAAGGTATGAATCCTACTCTCCCTCCAGCTATGGGTAAATAGTAGGGCAGACTGGGCTCTTTAACCTTGGTTAGGCAACCAGTCTAGGAGAAGGAAAACTCTGAATTCAAACCTGTTAAACTCCGCTTAAGAAATTGACCTTGTGTCGCATCCTGCTCGTGCGGAGGGGTTGGTAAATATATATATGATAAAAAGGGTTGGGGTTTGCCATAAAGGCAATAGGGTTGGGACAATCATATAGGTGCTAGAGTATGATATGACCAGCCGATTGATCTAACAGGGCCTATGTGACGGCCTGTCTAGTCTAAGTAAGTAAGGGCCAAAGTGGAGTGTTGCATGTCATGGACAGCTCAGCCGCCAGGATTTCGTCCTTAAGCATCATGGGTTGCCACTTACGGCAAACAGGTGGCCCCCATGGGGGGGGGTCTTACACCTCTGCAGTGGTGCAGTCAGTGTATTCTAAAGCCCTAGCCTCATATACAAGGTGTGTCATAAAAGTATCGAGAGTGAAGCTGTATTTACCAAGATAGAAATGAACAATGAATGGAACGTTAATTTTTTTGAAAATACAAGGTGTGTCAAAAAGTATGGAGATTGAAGCTGTATTTACCAAGATAGAAATGAACAATGAATGGAACGTTAATTTTTTTCAAAATACAAGGTGTGTCATAAAAGAGATTGAAGCTGTATTTACAAGATAGAAATGAACAATGAATGGAACGTTAATTTTTCAGAATACAAGGTGTGTCATAAAAGTATTGAAGCTGTATTTACCAAGATAGAAATGAACAATGAATGGAACGTTAATTCTTTCAGAATACAAGGTGTGTCATAAAAGTAGCGAGATTGAAGCTGTATTTACCAAGATAGAAATGAACAATGAATGGAACGTTAATTCTTCAGAATACAAGGTGTGTCATAAAGTAGCGAGATTGAAGCTGTATTTACCAAGATAGAAATGAACAATGAATGGAACGTTAATTCTTTCAGAATACAAGGTGTGTCATAAAAGTAGCGAGATTGAAGCTGTATTTACCAAGATAGAAATGAACAATGAATGGAACGTTAATTCTTTCAGAATACAAGGTGTGTCATAAAAGTAGCGAGATTGAAGCTGTATTTACCAAGATAGAAATGAACAATGAATGGAACGTTAATTTTTCAGAATACAAGGTGTGTCATAAAAGTAGCGAGATTGAAGCTGTTTTACCAAGATAGAAATGAACAATGAATGGAACGTTAATTTTTCAGAATACAAGGTGTGTCATAAAAGTATCGAGATTGAAGCTGTATTTACCAAGATAGAAATGAACAATGAATGGAACGTTAATTTTTCAGAATACAAGGTGTGTCATAAAAGTATCGAGATTGAAGCTGTATTTACCAAGATAGAAATGAACAAAGAATGGAACGTTAATTTTTTTCAAAATACAAGGTGTGTCATAAAAGTATGGAGATTGAAGCTGTATTTACCAAGATAGAAATGAACAATGAATGGAATATTAATTCTTTCAGAATACAAGGTGTGTCATAAAAGTGCCGAGTTTGAAGCTGTATTTACCAAGATAGAAATGAACAATGAATGGAACGTTAATTCTTTCAGAATACAAGGTGTGTCATAAAAGTAGCGAGATTGAAGCTGTATTTAACAAGATAGAAATGAACAATGAATGGAACGTTAATTTTTTTCAGAATACAAGGTGTGTCATAAAGGTACCGAGTTTGAAGCTATATATAACAAGGTAGAAATGAAGAATGAATGGAACATTAATTTTTTAAAAATACAAAGTGTGTCAAAAAGTACAAAAATCTCGATACTTTTTTGACATACCCTGTATGTCTTATTGATAATACATAATAAAGTTTGAATTTTGTCTATTTCAAATATGGGGAAAGACTTATCAGAATATGAGACAAGGTAAAAACAAATTTTCAAAATTAGTGTTTCAGTTTTTAGAATGCACATTTTATTTCTGGTGCTAAAATAAGAATTCTCGATAACTAAAGAAAAATAAAGAGTGAGAGAAAGTTAATTCAAGATTATCAAACTTTTTTTTACATATTGAAGTATTTAGTAATAGCTCTTAAATAAACATATTGAACATTGTAATGATTAAATTATCATACTGTGTTATATATCTACAGTATGATAATTTATTATATATATTTATTAAATTTATATACATACTCAGAAGGGTTATTTCCTATCAGTCTAACATGATCAAAGGGGAACCACTCTTGACTGATAAATTATTTATTTATTTGATCTACTAGGAAAAAAGAAGACAGGGTTAGGGTTAGTGTTAGGGTTTAGAGTTAGTTTAATGGGAAAATAAAAAAATAATTTATCAGTCAAGAGTGATTCCCCTTTGATCATGTTAGACTTATAAGAAATAACCCAAAGAAGATTTAAGTCCTTTTTTTATTACTTCTTTTTTTAATTGAAAAGCATTTCTTGGTATAACAAATTAGAGTTATCTCCCTTGTACTGTAATTTTTAAATGAATTGCACGAATGTTCTCATTTATTTTCTTTTAGTAAATTTGATTTGGATGGTTTGGCTTGGTTTCGGTAATTTATGAGGAAGTGCGTCCCGGTCTCCTGCCTCAAAAATTGCTACCCGGAGACTATCAAAATAACAACCCCAACTCGTCATAATTGTTGTTTATTTATCGTAATTTGTCATAATTCTTGTTTAGATATGAAGATGGATATATAGTTTGGAATAGACTCAGATAGATAGATAGATAAACAAACAAAATAATATAGATAGATACGAACAAATGGAGATAGATAGATATTTTCGACAAGTAAATGTATTTGTGGGGGGGTCGCTTCTTTTTTGTCGTAATTCTTGTTTATTTAAACTAAAAACAAGACATCAAACAAACATGAATAAAAAAATCTTAGTATTTAAAGTAATATAGATAAATATGAACAAATTGAGATACATAGATAAATAGATAGATATGAAGATGGATAGTTTTGAATAGGTCATTATTTTAATAGTCACCGGGTAGCAATTTTTGAGGCAGGAGACCAGGACGCACTTCCTCATAAATTACCTTGGTTTCTTTTGTTTTATGGCATATCAAACTTTGTGGCTTATTTAATACCAAAGCTAACCTTGTAGAAGAACAGTAGTGGTACTATTTAACCAAAAGCTGGAAGGGTGAAAGTGGTTCATGCCTCTACAAAGAGTATTAGTCTAAATGTGAATGTAATGGTACAACTGGAGTTCGAACTCGCTTACTATGATGTCACAGTTGTGGTGCTAATGCAGAATAGCGCGCAAGAGATAATATCATTAGATTGCATATAAAAAGCTAAGAATAGTGGCGGGGATTTATTACCAACTCAACCTCGGCATTTTTGTCTAAACTTGGACTTTCTCCACCAGACAAGAGGAAATACTTTAAAAAGATTCAGGAGAAAGCTCTAACCGCATCAGAGTGGATATGGCAGTCCTATATTGTGACATCAAACCGACAAAGTCTGGAGGTATCGTGAGATACTGCTGGGGCGCTCTGGGTTAGTGGTTATGATGCTTCGGCCCCGAAACCATGCCTGAACCCAGAGTCATCATCTGATGAAGGCTTTGTTGGTTGCAATGCTACTGTGTAAATAGCAGTGATTGTATGAAGATTATTATTTTTTTTTTCATTAGATTGCATATAAAAAGCTAAGAAGAGCCGGTTTACTTTAGTCGGTAGAGCACTTGCCTAGGAATCTCAAGGTTCCTGGTTTAATACCGGCCCTCGCCAACTCAGCGAATGAGTAGCACAGGGATCTGTGCAGTAAAGGGAGAAGCTGATGGTAGGTGTGGCGCTCCACCTCAGATGCAAAAACAATCTCCTTAGTCTAGCACTAGTGAAAAGAGGATAGATTCCCTTGCTGTCTAGCTGATACCGACATTAGGCAACCCCATCGACTTTACTTACTTTACTTACATATAAAAAACATTAAATTTCACAGAAATACCCAAAACCTTTGAGATGCTAGGGTGAGGGTTAGGGTTAGGTTGGTTGGTTGGTTGGTTGGTTTTTGCGGCATGTCAACCAATTGGGTCATTTTATGCTGAAGACGTTTTTGTTTTCATTCTTGCAAACCCAATTTTTTTTTAAACACATTTCTTTTGAACCTATGTTTTTCTATTCAACCCATAGATGGGACCCTAACAGGTACTACCACTCCGGTCAGAGTGGACCTGGGAGTAATGGTGATGAAGGAGTACTCCACATTCCCCAGAGCTCCAGAATTGGAACTTCACCATCACTTAGAGTTTAATGTCATACGCAGTACATTAAGATCCTCCGCCACTGCCTTCTAGCACATATACGATAAAAAGGGTTGGGTTTTCCCATAAGGGCAGTAGGGTTGGGACAATCATAGAGGTGTTAGGGCTTGATATGACCAGCCGATTGATCAGAGGGGGCCTCTCCGACCGCCCTTTTAGCCTATGTAAAGGGGTTAGGGTTAAGGTTCATGTTAGGTTTAGTGTTAGGTTTAGGGTAAGTGTTAGAGTTAGGGTAAGGGTTAGGCTACTTCGGAAGTTTCCAACATCTGATGCTATTTATACATAAAATGTGATTCTAATGAGATTATTTCTTGCGTCCATTAATACCATGTTTGTATGTAACCATAACTCAACAAAGTCAGCACATCATAGAATGATTTTTGTTAGAGCAATTTTTTGAATTGGATGATTTCGAAAATAAGGGTTAGGAAAAGAATTTTAAGAAGCTTAGCAAATGAACTACACAGTTTCAATTTGGTTTCTTTCTATAATGGCATATAAACACTTGTGGGTTATTTAATGTTAGTACTAATGCACAATAGCATGCAAGAGATAATATCATTATAGCTCAGTCGGTAGAGTGTTTCGGCTAGAAACCACAAGGTTCCTAGTTCGATACCGGTCCTCGCCAACTCAGTGTATGAGTAGCACAGGGATCTGTGCGGTAAAGTAAGGAGCTGATGGTAGGTGTGGCGCTCCACCTCAGATGCAAAAACAATCTCCTTGGTCTAGCGCTATTGAAAAGGGGATAGACTCCCTCGCTGACTGGCTGATACCAACTTTAAGCCGCCCCGACGACTTTACTTACTTACTTATGTAGCGTTAGTTTCGTATTTGCCTGGGAGAGTTGTCTGCCTGGTTTAGTTTGCTGGTGCCCGCTAGGGGAATTAGTATTTAAGCGGCTGGTTCAAAAGGCTTCTCTCTCTTTTCCTGTCCAGTAACCACGAGAATCATGGGCTAGACACTGTCTACCCCTTCTCGTTGGGGCTTTTGGTCCCACTTACATTACTGTAAGTTCTTCACAGCATGGACTATCCCTAGTCTCATGTCTGTACTTTTATATGTTATCTTGTACCATTCATGAATGTGTCTTTATCTTTATTTATGTAACATTGTTTTACCCCTGTATTTTGTATCTCGTCATATCCATGTGCTGTACTATATTAAATGTTTTGTCTGTCAACCCTTGTCGGAGTTTTGTATATTCAAAGTATATATAACTTTGAACCATTCTTACACTTACATATAAAAAGCATTACATTTCATGGAAATATCTGAAACCTTTGAAACGCTAGGGTTAGGGTTAATTTTAGGGTTAGGGTTAGGGTTAGGGTTAGGTTAGGGTTAGGGTTAGGGTTAGGTTAGAGTTAAGTTACTTTGGAACTTTTGTGACTTCTAATGTTATTTATGTGTAAAATGCGATTCTAATGATATTATCTCTTGCGCGCAAGTTATCTAATGGCAAAGCTATCCCTGTACAAGGACAGTAGTGGTACTATTTAAACCATAGCTGGGGGATAAGGGAGTTAATACATTTCCCAAGGATATTAGTCTGAAAGTGAACAAAATTTGCTCAACTGGAGTTCAGACTTGTTTGTTATGATGTAACAATCCACCTTGCTAGCCATTACTACCTCTTTTAATGTGGAAGGAAAAAGAACCCACAAAAAATGAATTTATATAAATAGGTATGTGCATTCTGACTCAAGGGAGATAATAATTTTTTTTTTTCATATTTTTCAATTTTAAAATAATCACAAAATGTCAGGGAATTGTCTAATTCTTATGTAAATTTATCAAATCTATCTAAAAATGTATGTTTAACTCTTAGCATCCTGTTGAGAATTTTTTAAGTCCAGAGCCCAATTCCTTTAACAATTTATCAAAAAAATGGCTAAAAATGTCCTTTTCATTTAAAGTTACCTGTTATTTCCCTTAAATCAAAGACTTCTAAATATGTTTAAAATTACATTTAAACAAAGTCCAGAGCCCCATTCCTATAAGGATTTGTCAAAAATGGCTAAAATGGCCTTTTCATTTAAAGTTACCAGAGATATTTCCCTTAAATCAAAGACTTCTAAATATGTTTAATATTACATTTAAACAGAGGTTATCATTTGGCGTAGATTAAGAAAATGAATGTCACTACTGGCCAAGTGGAATGAGGTGGTATAGGACGTTAAGAGTTAAACATGTGCAATTTTGTGCAACATATTTTCCGAGATTTTTATATATCTAAAAATAATTACTAACGATTGTTTATTTTTGTTTATTGTTTTTTTGTTTTCGGAAGATATATCATGTTATAAGTTATTCCCCTTTTTACCTCAAAACCCTAGTGGATATCAACAACTGTTTCAGTCCTCACATCCTTCTGTTGTTATCTTTTCTTATGTCTTTTGGCTACGCTAAGAGGAATTACGTCTTTAGGGAGCTCTTATTTTCCCAGTTTTAGGCAATTATTCGGACTAAAAAAGACAAACAACACAATGGAAATTAAACACATATATTGACAAAAGGTACAAAAAATATTGTTGCAAATTTTGATGGCATTTGCTACCAGACTTATCTGAGAGGTGAAACTACAGTTTGTAGGTGAAATGGAACTAGCAAGGGTTTCTATGGTTGTAGAGTGCTGTTAGACGTTTCTCTTAGAAGTTCTTAGAAAGTCAAGTGTTGGGATTGCTTTGTGATGCATCTATGCAGCCAGTTCTCATGAGTAAAAAGTGTAGGGAGTGCTTTTTAGAAGCTACATGCCTGGGTATCTGCTCTTTTAAATGAGTGGTGGATGGGGCCCTTTTTTAGGTGACTATTCAGGTCGACAGCCTTCAGAAAGTATGCTGTTAAAATGCTTCCATCCTGGTCGATGACCCTCAGACAAGTGATGGGGTTTGATTCTCCTGCCAACCTTGTGTTGGCGATTCGCCCCCTAGCGGCAGAGGAAGATAATTTAACTATCAGATTTCCAACAACGCAGTGTAACGTTCATAGATGAAATTTTGCGCACGTAGTCCTTCGTAGATTTTGTCCCAGAGTAAAGTCTTTTTCTTTTCAGATAAAAAGATGCAAAACCAAAAAAATGTCTATAAAATGTCTCAAAGCACAATTAACAACCATTCTACAGGGTAGTCCGAAAGTCGTGCCACTCCCAAATACAACTTCTAATTAAACTAGTAAAGTCCGTGGAGTGGCCTATTGCTGGAAAGCGAGGGATTTTATCCCCTTTTCAGTAGTGCTAGACCAGGTAGACTGTTTTTGCTGAGGTGGAGCGCCACACCTACCGTCAGCTCCTCACTTTACTGCACAGATCAGAATCCCCAAACTGTTTCCATTCACTGATTTGGCGATGGCCATTAATGAACCCTGAAACTTGTGGTTCCTAGGCAGGTGCTCTACCAATTGAGCTAAACTGACAAATAAAAACAAAGTGAAGGAGTCTATCCCCTTTTCACTAGCGTTAAAACAGGGAGATTGTTTTTGTGTCTGAGATGGAGCACCACACCTACTGTCAGATCCCTTCTTTACCACACAGATCAGATTACATAAGCTGTGCTACTTATGCTTGAGTTGGCAATGGCCATTATTGAACCTGGAAACTTGTGGTACCTGACCAACTGAGCTAAACCGACAAACAAATAAGTGAGGGAGTCTATCCCCTTTTTCCTAGTGCTAGAACTAGGAGATTGTTTTTGTGTCTGAGATGAAGCGCCACACCTACCGTCAGATCCCCTCTTTACCACACACATCAGATTACCGATGATGTGCTACTCATGCGCTGAATTGGTGATGACTGTTATTGAACTCGGATCCTTTGTAATTTCTAGACAGGTGCTCTACCAACTGAGCTAAACGGACAAATAAGTGAGGGAGTCTATCCCCTTTTCACGAGTGCTAGAATTGTTTTTATGTTTGAGGTGGAGCGCCACATCTACCGTTAGCCCACACTCTACCACACAGATCAGATTACCGAGTTGGTGATGACCGTTATTTAATTGGGAATCTTGTAATTCCTAGATGGGTGCTCTACCAACTGAGCCAAACTGACAAACAAATAAGTGAGGGAGTCTATCCCCTTTTCACGAGCGCAAGAACATGGAGATTATTTTTGTGTCTGAGGTGAAGAGCCACACCAACCATGAACTCCCCACTCAGAGTCTATCCCCTTTTCCCTAGTGCTAGAACTGGGAGATTGTTTTTCTGTTTGAGGTGGAGTGCCACATCTACCTTCAGCCCCACACTCTACCACACAGATCAGATTACCGAAGCTGTGCTATTCATACACTGAGTTGGCGAGGGCTAGTATTGAACCTAGAACCTTGTGGTTCCTAGGTAGTTGCTCTACTGACTAAGCTAAACCAACAAACAAACAGATAGAAAAAATAAACAAATGAAATCTATACATATATAAAGGGCAGTTGGTGTGTATGTATGTCCGGATGAAATCTATACATATATAAAGGGCAGTTGGTGTGTATGTATGTCCGGACGAAATCTATACATATATAAAGGCAGTTGGTGTGTATGTATGTCCGGATGAAATCTATACATATATAAAGGGCAGTTGGTGTGTATGTATGTCCGACGAAATCTATACATATATAAAGGGCAGTTGGTGTGTATGTATGTCCGGACGAAATCTATACATATATAAAGGGGGTGTGTATGTATGTCCGGACGAAATCTATACATATTATAAGGGCATTGGTGTGTATGTATGTCCGGATGAAATCTATACATATATAAAGGGCAGTTGTGTTATGTTATGAAATCTATACATATATAAAGGCACATACATATTAAAGGGCAGTTGTGTGTATGTCCGGACGAAATCTATACATATATAAAGGGCAGTTGGTGTGTATGTATGTCCGGACGAAATCTATACATATATAAAGGGCAGTGTGTATGTATGTCGGACGAAATCTATACATATAAAGGGCAGTTGTGTATGTATGTCCGGACGAAATCTATACATATATAAAGGCATGTATGCATATATAAAGGCAGTTGGTGTGTATGTATGTCCGGACGAAATCTATACATATATAAAGGGCAGTTGGTGTGTATGTATGTCCGGGAAATCTATACATATATAAAGGGCAGTTGTGTGTATGTATGTCCGGATGAAATCTATACATATATAAAGGGCAGTGTGTATGTATGTCCGGACGAAATCTATACATATATAAAGGGCAGTTGGTGTGTATGTATGTCCGAAATCTATACATATATAAGGCAGTTGTGTGTATGTATGTCGGACGAAATCTATACATATATAAAGGGCAGTTGGTGTGTATGTATGTCCGGACGAAATCTATACATATATAAAGGGCAGTTGGTGTGTATGTATGTCCGGATGAAATCTATACATATATAAAGGGCAGTTGGTGTGTATGTATGTCCGGATGAAATCTATCCAGTTGGTGTATGTATGTCCGGACGAAATCTATACATATATAAAGGGCAGTTGTTTGTATGTATGTCCGGACGAAATCTATACATATATAAAGGCAGTTGGTGTGTATGTATGTCGGATGAAATCTATACATATATAAAGGGCAGTTGGTGTGTATGTATCCGGACGAAATCTATACATATATAAAGGCAGTTGGTGTGTATGTATGTCGGATGAAATCTATACATATATAAGGGCAGTTGGTGTGTATGTATGTCCGGACGAAATCTATACATATATAAAGGGCAGTTGGTGTGTATGTATGTCCTGAAATCTATACATTATAAAGGGCAGTTGGTGTGTATGTATTCCGATGAAATCTATACATATATAAAGGCAGTTGGTGTGTATGTATGTCCGGATATAATCATATATAAAGGGCAGTCGGTGTGTGTATATGTATATCCGGAGCAAACTTCAAAAAATAAAACAATTAACGACAAAATAAATATATATACACATTAAATATCACCAGTGATTGGTTTTTGAGCAAAAATAATAGAGATTCGATTTATATTCGTGAAGATAATTAAAAAATAAAATTTAAATAATAGCATGGATTTTTTTTTTCATTTAATATTTTAGATACAAGACATTTCTTTTCAGGATAGCTGGATCAATACAAGGTCTACCTTTTTACATTTTGGGACTTAAATAGGGCATCCCACGAGGATTCAACTCACGATTAAGTAATAATGGATCTGCGGGACTAACATTAAAAATTCCCCTTCTACCCTAGCGACGCGAGGTAGCCACTGCTAGTAAAACCATAAACAAGTATACAAAAACTTATCGTATAGATTACTATATCATCGAATTGTATAATTAATCGTTCTTTCTGATTAACAATATTATTGATACTAATCAATATATCTTGTTCTAATCAAAATGACCTTTGGTATTATAAAGAAAATTAATCACGTAACGACAGTACTCCAAGGTTTGAAGTATGGAGTTAACCACGAGTGTGGTCGATAGGTTGAGAGTTAAAGAAATAACCAAACAACTAGAAATAGGAATAAAAGACGTGTATTACAGAATAACAATAAGGTTGCAAACTTTTAGTTCATCTGCACAAATGTTTATAATTTGTCACTTATCTGATTCCTGAGATAGGGTATTATCGGAGCCCTTGCTACGGCCTTCTGATAGTTCGGAAATGATAGACGTTCTGTATGATGTCCGACTCCGATTCTGATTGTTGAGGAAGAGATGGAGCGAGCCTGTTTTAGGTCTGTCCCCAGTGAAAGCTGGATCAGAAGAGGGTGAGTTTGCCTATTCGGCTTTGCGGCCAAAGTATGCTGGCTCGTGATTGGTTGGTTCGAAACAGAGGCTCGTAGACAAGGACGATAACCCCCATATCTCAGAGTTCTCAATAGTATGGACACCAATAAACTGTACATTCAATTAATTTCATTTTTGTTTTGCATTGATTGGCACTTATTAACCCAAATCACAATTGACACCGCCCTGTCGGTGGGGCGTTAGAATGCACCGACTGCACCTCTACAGAGGGGTAAGACTCCCCCAAATGGGGCCACCTGTTTGCCGTGGGTGGCGACCCGTGATGCTTAAGGACGGAGTCTTGGTGGATGAGCAGTCTATGACATGCAACACTCCACTTAGAACCTTACTTAGGCTAGACGGGTGGTCGGAGAGGCCCCCTCCGATCAATCGGCTGGTCATGTCAAGCCCTAGCACCTATATGATTTTCCTAACCCTATTGCCCTTATGGCAAGCCCCAACCCTTTTTTATCATATGGGTGCTAGAAGGCGGTGACTGCGGGTCTACATGTCCTGGGAATGACATTAAACTCTATCTGATGGTGAAGTTCCAGTTTTGGAGGTTTTGGGAATGTGGAGCACCCCTTTATCACCATTGCTCCCTGGTCCATTCTGACTCGGAGTGGTAGTACCTGTTAGGGTCCCATCTATGGGTTAAATAGAAAAATGTATTTATAAAAAAATTGTATTATCCATTAAGAATTGATTTATTTCAAAACTTTATCGGCATTAAATGACCCACTGAGGTTGATATGCCGTAAAACAAAACAAACCAAATCACAATTGACATTCAAAGGCACACTATTGTACTTATCGTGGGACCTCCAGGAGGGACAGGATTGGTTGGCCAATTTGACCATTCACACATGCCTTTTAGCCATTAATTGGTAGAATCTTTATAAAAAGTCTCCAAAGAAAATTAACAACCGTTTTGCAGGGTAGTCCGAAAGTAATGCCCCCCACCAAATATAACTTCTAATTAGAGTATTAAAGTCTGAGGAGTGGCAAATTGTCAGTATCAGACAGACAATGACGGAGTATATCCCCTTTTTGCTAATGCTAGACCAGGCAGAGTGTATTTGCTGAGATGGGGCGCCACACCTAATTAGCACTTATTAACCTAAAAAATTATATTCAAAGGTAAAATATTGTACTTAAATGACCTTATAGGCATGTAACGATACATAGGTAGAACAATTGATATTCAAAGGTAAAATATTGTACTTAAATGACCTCATAGGCATGTAACAATACATAGGTAGAACAATTGATATTCAAAGGTAAAATATTGTACTTAAATGACTTTATAGGCATGTAACGATACAATCAGGTGTTGCATTTCTGGTCGCCATTTTAGGATTTCAGTTCTCCTATGGTTAAATACAATGGCAGAAAAAGGGTGTTGTTCCAGTAATAGAAAGTCTATTGTATTCCTTGAAATCCAGGGTAGAAGAAGAGTGTAGCTCCTTGTAGCAGAGAATCTTTATAGAAATCCTGGGTAGAAGAAGAGTGTAGCTCCTTGTAGCAGAGAATCTAGTTATATTCCTTGAAATCCTGGTAGAAGAAGAGTGTAGCTCCTTGTAGCAGAGAATCTAGTTATATTCCTTGAAATCCTGGGTAGAAGAAGAGTGTAGCGCCTTGTAGCAGAGAATCTAGATAGAAAGTAAGAGTGTAGCTCCTTGTAGCAGAGAATCTAGTTATATTCCTTGAAATCCTGGGTAGAAGAAGAGTGTAGCTCCTTGTAGCAGAGAATCTAGTTATATTCCTTGAAAAAACTGGGTAGAAGAAGAGTGTAGCTCCTTGTAGCAGAGAATCTAGTTATATTCCTTGAAATCCTGGGTAGAAGAAGAGTGTAGCTCCTTGTAGCAGAGAATCTAGTTATATTCCTTGAAATCCTGGGTAGAAGAAGAGTGTAGCTCCTTGTAGCAGAGAATCTAGTTATATTCCTTGAAATCCTAGAGTGTAGCTCCTTGTAGCAGAGAAATAGAAATCCTGGGTAGAAGAAGAGTGTAGCTCCTTGTAGCAGAGAATCTAGTATTCCTTGAAATCCTGGGAAGAAGAGTGTAGCTCCTTGTAGCAGAGAATCTAGTTATATTCCTTGAAATCCTGGGTAGAAGAAGAGTGTAGCTCCTTGTAGCAGAGAATCTAGTTATATTCCTTGAAATCCTGGTAGAAGAAGAGTGTAGCTCCTTGTAGCAGAAATCAGTTATATTCCTGGGTAGATGAAGAGTGTAGCTTGTAGCAGAGAATCTAGTTATATTCCTTGAAATCCTGGGTAGAAGAAGAGTGTAGCTCCTTGTAGCAGAGAATCTAGTTATATTCCTTGAAATCCTGGGTAGAAGAAGAGTGTAGCTCCTTGTAGTTGAGTATCCAGTTAGCAACTGATTCAAAGTCAGTTGCAAAAGATCTTAAATGCTCAAATGCTTTTCTGGGGTCGTTTCTGATTGGCCCATTTTTACCGGAAATTCATGCTGCTCGTATTGGGAAAATCCATAAATATAAGTGGGAATTTTGCGTACATAGATAGTCCAACATCAAGCCATGAAACAATACGGGTTCCGACTCCATCTAAAGTTCCTCTTCATCAAACTTTTTGCAAAATAGGCCAAATTTAATAAAGTGAAGATTCCCGAGAGTCAATGGGATTTCTGATGTTTTTTTATTCAGAAAATTACACGCAAATATACACTTCGAAGGTGTTTTTTTTTTTTTAAAGTCAGGTCTGTTTTTTTTTAGGTCACTGTATATATATATATATATATATATATATATAATATATACATATATATATGTGTGTGTAAACAACTTTTAGCTATTTTCAGCCGTCAGTGTATTTGGAGAATATGTGCTTTTTAATTTTAGTCAGACCTAATTTTTTGAAAGTTAATTCATTTATGGTTAATTAGGCGGGATTTAACTACTTAAATGTAAGGCTAAACAAATCGAGAAAAATCAATCTCTGAATATATATTTCGACCTATTAGGTCTCTTCAGCAGAGCTATAGATACGAGGACCGCCCAGCGTGTGACTCGAACCCTTTGTGCCGAAACGGCACGCCGGCTTCTTACCATCACGCCTCACGCCTCACATTTAAGTAGTTAAATCCCGCCTAATTAACCATAAATGAATTAACTTTCAAAAATTAGGTCTGACTAAAATTGAAAGCATATATTCTCCCAATATATATATATATATATATATATATATATATATATATATATATATGTAGTGTGCGTGTATTTTCGGTTAGAATTTTTACCTACCGCAAAATTCTAACCGAAAATACACGCGCACTACATAAAGAAAAAAACAAACAAAAACTTCAAATAATCGAAGCTTTATATATCAAACAAAAAAATCTACCTTAAACAAAATAAACTTTGAAGTAAGTCAACATGTTCTCAAATGCTTATAATTTCCCGCCTATCCTCCTCCCACTATTCCCCTCTCCTTCTCACAACTTGTTCCCCCCTCCCACAAAAAAATCACTACTGCATCGCTCACTCGAACCACTACCATTCCTACAACCTCCCACTACCAATTGTTATTACCTTCCACTTCTAATTCCTTGCTACTACTCGTTCTTGTTAAAAACGAGACACGTAACAATACCACCGTTTCCTACCTGATGATGGCAAACTGTATTGCCGAAAGCGCTCGTTTTGAAACCTTTGGTGGACTGTTACACCAGTTCCACCCCGACACAAAAATGATGGCCTGAAAATTAAAAAGGATCAACTAAAAACTTGTCCGACAAGAATTGTCTGTACAGTTCAACAAAACATGTATATATATATATATATATATATATATATATATATATGTGTGTGTGTGTGTGTGTGGGTGTGTGTGTGTGTGTGTGTGTCAGAGGATGTATTCATTTAAAATGAATGAATAGCTATGCCTTTGTTAGAGCGTTTTTTTTTATATATCAAACCATTATCAGGGCAATATTAATGAGCATGGCTTTGACACTACCAAGTTTACACGGCCCCGTTGAGATGAGGATGAATTGGACTTTAGAAATAATTTGCTCGATGGTCGCAAAGAGTTTCCTTCGCCTTTTTACAGGTCTTGTTTTTTTTTATTCTGCAGGGTCTCTAGCCACCCTCCTCACCAGATAAAATCTGTAAATCTGTGGGGTTAACGGTTTCAGTCACCGATGATCCGAAGTCGATAGTAGAGGTGCCCAAGGGTTCTTTTTGATGTCTTTTAACCACAAAATTACATGCAAATATACGCTTCGAAGACTTCCGGTATGTTGCCGGTTATTTTAGACTCGCTTGGGGTCCCATCATTAACAAGCAACATTTTTACAAAATGGATTTTACTAATCCAAGCGGGATTTTACTAAGATTATTAAATTTATCAGAAGTGAAAATCTCCATAAAACATGTTTACAAATCAACTGGAAAGAAAGCAAAAAGTGTGACGTTTTCAACTTGTCTGGCGATTTTACATATTCTGGTTCAAATCGCCTGGGGCGAATCGGCACCGTACTCTGTTTGATACGACTCTAGCGGGCCATAAATAATAAATTATAAGGCCGAAGCTGTGGGCTATAAGAAATCTTACAGCAGACCTTAATTAGCCTGCGGACCAGGCTTTGGACATGTCTAGTTTAGACACATCCCCGCCACAGGACCTTGACTCATAGGTTAAAACCTGCCAAGCAACAGAAGGACAATCTTTAGACCATTTGGCACCAAGGAAATGTAAATGTAAAAGTACAATGAACGTGATTCCCCAACCCCTGGGCATAAAATAACCCTAGAGGAGTTGACATGCCATTAAAAATCAATCTATTCATCTTAAGGAATAACTGCACAAAAATGTAATTATAAATGTACAATGAACGCGATTCCCTAACTTTAAGGCATAAAATAACTCCAATGAGTAGATATACCGTTAAAATCAATCTATTCATCTTAAGAAACAACTGTGCAAAAATGTAGATACGAATATAAGATGAACGTGATTCCCTAACCTCAAGGCATTAAATAAGGCTAGACGTTATTTCTCTATATTTTTGAGATCAGGCTTGATGTGAATAATTTTGATATTTCGGGCCGTTGTCCTCATCTTTATTGTGGTATGCCGCTGTAACCTCGGACCTTATTTAGGTGTTTCTTACTTACCTTAGAATTGAACTCAAGGTTATCGTCTGCTGATGACTTTATCCTAAGGCAGGGGTCACGAAACTACGGCCCGCGGGCCGGATCTGGCCCGCAAAGGCATTTTATCAGGCCCGCCGATGGTACTTGAATTTGTTTGTTAAAACGTACGGAACGCGAGACGTTCTGATACAATTTAAATTTAAATATCATGTTAAGCTTACTAAAACCTCATGGACTTGACTATGGAATCAACTCATCGAACGAAATTGACTGATAAACATTTGAAAGTAATTCTCTTCATTTGATGTAGCAATTCCAAACAAAACATTGACGATATCTTGAAAGGCAAACTTCCATTATCTGGCCCGCGCTCGTTATTTATTTATCTTTTCTTTTTTTTTTCAATTATCCGGTCCACCGTGAAAAATGTTTGGTGATTCCTGATCTAAGGTAAATATGAAAAACTTAAATGAGGCCCGAGGTTACAGCGGCCTGGACATTGTGTTGATACATAATACAATAAAGATGACGAAATATCAAAAGTCTAGACGCGTTGACATGCTGTTAAAATCAAATAAATCAATCTGTTTTTTTTTTCTTCTTCTTCTCAAAGTAGCGTGCAGATCACGTGATGATTGTCCAAAGGTTTCCAGGCTGAGGTCCACTTTCATATCTGCATGATTTCTGCACTCAAATCATATGATTGTTATTGTTATATCTTATTTTAATGGAGATTGTGTGTTTGTCTGTCTGTAACCGAAACTATATCACTACTCAAGTCACACTTCCCTTAGTTATTTACATCACATTCTCCATGATTTCACTTCTATTCAAACCTCAAATATTAATAGAATTGTTTTACATTATTAATACTGTTAACCATAACTACATACTAATAACATGCAATTCTATTTATATATACAACAAAATAGTGGTTTACAGTCGGAATGGGAAGGCTAATTTTCATATTGATATAAAAAATTTGAATTTAATAAATATGTGCTTAGTATTATTGATTTCTAATTGTTTGGTTTTATCTTAATGAATATGAGCAAATAAATCCATTAACAAGAAGAAATAATTGTAATTTTATTCTTTACTTCCTACTTTAACTAAATAGTTAAATTAGGAAATTTTAGCAGTGAAAGACGAGAGTGATGGAAGAGTAAGTTTCAGTTGTTCTATTTTTCGATTATACCCACTCTTTTTCAAATCTTTTTATCTGCATTCTTATTTAGTTCCATTAGTCTCTCTAATTTAATATAATATTTTATTACATTAAAACTTGAATACCTGCACCCGTAAGGTGCATACATATGCGAGTACTAATAATAATCTTAATGTATATATTAATACTCTAGTTCCTTAATCGTCCGACCGTTATCATCTTGCAACACCCTCTGGTTAAAAATGAGACCGTCTAAATCGTCCAAGGTGAAATGCAAAAATGTAAATCCTGAGTATCGGG
>CM042160.1:94774275-94776775 GCA_023376005.1 Doryteuthis pealeii | reverse complement strand
TTTCGATTTTAAAAATTAATACTAAAAATTTTTTTAACGTCAATTTCACTGCGAAATTTTAAGATAATTTTTTTCAAGTTTTTATTCATTTTAATAGTAAATTGTAATATTAAAGTTTTTAAAGATTTATTCATTTTAATAGAAAAAATTTGGCTAAAAAAGTTTGTCCGTTACACCCATCCGTACTTAGATGCATAACCGTAAGAGGGTAATAATATGTATTTTTTTCTGTCTAGATTGTGGCCTGAAAATTATCCTTTCGCATGTAATATGGATAGGTGTTTATTTTTTAAGATAACGATGTAATTTTTCCCAATCGGATAATTTGATCTTTGAATTAACTATTTTTCTTTGTAACAACCCTGTACGATGGTTTTTTTTACGAGATTTTTGATAAACAAAGTTCGGAAATATTTATTTCCGTTTTATTCGAGATGACCTAAACTGATTGGTGGTACCTAATGAACTCGATGTTATGGAGTATTGGATTGACTTATTTTTTAATTATTTTTTATCATAAATTTTCGGGTTTGTATGTAAATGCAGAGATATATATTTCTGTTTAGCTTATTTAGAGGATCATTATATGAAATTTGACAAATTTGACAAATTTGACAAACAAATATAATAATAAAATATAATAAAATATAATAAAATATAATAATTGGACAAATTTGACAAACAAATATAGCATGAAAAACAATTATTTAGAGGATCTTGATATGAAATTTGACAAACGTTTCAGTCTATGCGACCATCTTCAGGGCATTCTTGTCTAATGTTTTATCTGAAAGAATAATTTTCAAATGTGCATCGAAATCTTGTGTATATTCGATTCTTTGTAAAGTGTGTTACAAAATTTACATAGGTGAAACTTCCAGGACGATTAAAAAACGTATTTAGGAATACATACGAGATTTCAAATTATGAGATTTTCATAATGCTTTTATCCAACATAATCAAGAAACCAAGTACAGCTTTTAATTTTAAAGATTCTAAAATGTTAGTTAAAATACAGGGTGTTCAGAAAAGATTGATATCATTTGAAATGCAAATATTCAAGTAACTATCCGAAGTACTCAATTCCTCACCGGACAAAAAGGATTTTAGGAACATCAGGAAGTTAGAGAGAAAGAAAGAAGAGAGGAGTAAGAGACATTTATTTTAACGATGAAAGATGCTTTCTTGGTTTTGTGAAGTAGCTCACTCACAGGACCACTTAGAGTTGTACACAGAGGGTATCAGGCGAGTTCAACATCTCACAGTGGTTCATCACTTTCATGAGCTGATCAGAAGCATCTAACCACTTTTACAATTCTCCCATCTGAGGATTGTGCTATACGCGTGAAACTTAAGTAACGGTATTATAGTATCCATAATCTTATATTTTAGGTTTTAAACCTGCTCTGCTATAATAGCATTGGGCACTATTCAATCGTAGCTGGGTTTTTTTTTGTTTTTTTTCAACAGCCACCGGCTAGCGGTTTTTGAGGCAGGAGGCCGGGACGGAACTCCGCGAATATACCCTGATTTTTAATTTAATTCAAAACAAATGTCACAAAAATAAATAAATAAAAACATTAAACAAACTAGTAGCACGGGCCGAATTTTGAGCAGTCACCGCTTAGCGTTTTTTTAGGGTAGGAGACCAGGTCACATATATGCGATATGCACCAAAAATTCAACATTTAAATGCAGATTAGGTAGAAGAAGAAGACAATATTTTATTTTCACACGTTACACAATGTAAACAATGTCACACAAAACAAAAACGTAATGTTGGTTGTTGTAGTAATGTGTGGAGGATGATCACTAATTAGGACTGAGCCTATTCTAGTAGTAACCACATCAGTTGAGTACAAAGAGGAAGACAATGGTTTATTTTCACACGTTACACAATATAAACAATGTCACACAAAACAAAAATAAAGAGGCTATTCTGCCGGTCCTGGTCGAGTAGACAAACCTACCTTTTGGCTTATTATGCCGGTACTTATAAATTTCAAAGGTAAAAGAACCAGGCTCAAGGGAAAAATTTGGATTTACAGAGACTATTAGTGCTCTGCTATTACAGTATTGATCATTTTCTCTATGCATACAATTTTTTTAGTTCCTTTATTACACACACACACACACACACACACACACACACACACACACACATATATATATATATATATATATATATATATATATATATGAAAATGGAAAAGGAATTGAATCCGACAATATGAGGAAAATATTTTCACACACATAAACTGACCGAAACACATGTGTAAGTGATATCGATTAATGTGATATCGATTAAATTCATTTTATCCATCTACATTTCTTTTCTTTACTCATTTTTCCTCATATATATATATATATATATATATATATATTATATATATATATATAAGTAAAGAAATAACAAAAGACTTAGAGATTTAGCTTTATAGTCTATTTCAGGGAGCTTCGTTTGGAATTCATATCACAGGACTATAAAATATAAAAATAA
>CM042160.1:94764275-94771775 GCA_023376005.1 Doryteuthis pealeii | reverse complement strand
GGTTTGGATTAGAGTTCTAGCTTGATGAGGATAAGAGTGTGTCACCTTCTCGCTTCTGATCTGCTGTGCAGTCTTTTTCCCCCTCCTCTTTAGAGTCCGGTTAGAATCGTTAGGGTGAGATAACTCTCCCTAACAGTCCTGAACTATAGAATCTTTTGGTAAGTGAATAAGTCCTGAACTATAGAATCCTTTCGTAAGTGAATAAGTCCTGAACTATAGAATCCTTTGGTAAGTGAATAAGTCCTGAACTATAGAATCCTTTGGTAAGTGAATGAGTCCTGAACTATAGAATCCTTTGGTAAGTGAATAAGTCCTGAACTATATAATCCTTTGGGAAGTGAATAAGTCCTGAACTATAGAATCATTTGGTAAGTGAATAAGTCCTGAACTATAAAATCCTTGGTAAGTGAATAAGTCCTGAACTATAGAATCCTTTGGTAAGTGAATGAGTCCTGAACTATAGAATCCTATAGAGTCATTTGGTAAGTGAATGAGTCCTGAACTATAGAATCCTTTGAGAAGTGAATAAGTCCTGAACTATAGAATCCTTTGGGAAGTGAATAAGTCCTGAACTATAGAATCATTTGGTAAGTGAATAAGTCCGTCTAGCCCAAGATAGGGCCAAAGTGGAGTATTGCAAGTCATGAACTGCTCATCCACCTGGGTTCTATCCTTAAGCATCACGGGTCGCCACCCACGGCCAACAGGTGGCCCCATTGGGGGAGTCTTACCCCTCTGCAGAGGTGCAGTCGGTGCATTCTAACACCCCAGCTGACAGGGCGGGATAATAATTAGACCTGTGAATTAACAATATAACGTGGACACGGTAAGGGAGACAACTACGTAGGTACCAATATCTGTTAGACATCCTATAATGTAATACAACTCTTTTCTAAGTCCTGTTAGTTCTGTTAGACATCCCACAAGGCAATTTGACTTCCGCCCAGGCCGGAAGCAGTTAAAAGATATGTTTTAATGTTGTTGTTTTTTGTAAATGATATTTTTCTTTGGCGTAATAAATTTGGAAACTTAAATGTTTTTTGAGAACTTATTAACATTAGGGCATCTGAAGCTTGTTCGTACCTCAAATGTTAGCTCTTAACGCAAAGCAACAAATCGAACGAGTGAAAATTGTTATATATATATATATATATATATATATATATATATATATATATTATTTATATTTTTGGCAATTACAATGCGAATATCGTATAAAATTCGATAATTATAGAAAATAATCATGAAAGTGAATTTCGCAAATGATCATGCGATGCTAGAACATCGTACAGTCTGTTTCAACTTTATTAAGTCTCATCAGCGATGTATACTAACGATTTCCCTCCGACAGAAATCGAAACCGGTAGTCCGATAAAGTTGAAACAGACTGTACGATGTTCTAGCATCGCATAATCGTTTGCCAAATTCACTTGTCATAGTTATTTTCTATAATTATCGAATTTTATACCATATTCGCATTGTAATTGCCTTCAAGCAAAAATATAAATAATAATATATACTTTGTTCAACAATGCTTCTAAAAAAACAAACATCCAAAAATCTTATATATATATATATATATATATATATATATATATATATATATATATATGAATTTTCTGAAAATATCATATATTTATATATGATGAATTTAAAAAATCATATATATGATGAATTTTCTGAAATTTTTTGCAATTTTTCGATTTTCCTTGCATTTGTAACATTTTCCCCTGACGATTGTCTCGCATGAAACCAATATGGTCGTGAATGTTCCTTTGTCACCAAATAAATAGATATGTAAAACCTTTATATATTTATTATATTATATTATATTATATATATATATATATATATATATATATATATATATAATTAGTCATTCACAGACACGTGTTTCGACGTTTACGTCTCATCAGCGCGGCTCGATTTTTTTAACAGCTACCTGACGAAGCCCGACATTTTTCGTTTGCCAAGTTCCTTACCCCCACGGCCGTCAGTGACTGTCAGTCCGGGGTGAACAATTAATTGATACATATTTACAGGATTTATGTTTTTACAATCACCAGAGAACTCAAGTCTGTAAACAACAGGCGAATAAATGCTTGCGCTAAACGGTAAAATTTCAGTTAATGTCTCCCCTACAGTGCTCTACATATATATATATATATATATATATATATATATATATATATATGAGGAAAAGGGGGTTGGAATGAATCCGACAGAATGAAGTAAAATAAGGAATGAAAGAACAAAACTCAGACAAAAATGTGTAGTATATTTTGCTGGAATATTGAACTCAGTTTCGTCTGCTGAGTTCAATATTCCAGCAAAATATACTACACATTTTTGTCTGAGTTTTGTTCTTTCATTCCTTATTTTACCTCATATATATATATATATATATATATATATATATATATATATATATATATATATATATATAAGTATAGATAAAAGGATATGAAAACACACAATGCTGTTAAAATCAAAATATTTTATATCATATTCATAGCTGATATTGAACAATATTTCGATTTATAAACATCATCTTCAGAGCAATATATTCAGAAGTCAATATATATATATATATGTGTGTGTGTGTGTGTGTGTGTGTGTGTCTGCGTGTCTGCGTGTGTGTGTGTGTGTGTGTGCGACTTTTATATACCTTGTAAAAAGAGGGAAACACTAGAATTAATGAAAAATATTAACCTTTTTTTAGGTGTCACCAAGCCGACCATACCGTCTCAGTTCAGCGTACATATGGAGTTGATCGATTTGATAAAGGACACGTTTACGGAAATGACCGAATATTACGATGGTCCCGGAAACAGAGCAACGGTTTTCCTTTCGGAAAACGCGGGAAAAAGCGAACGCTACTACAGATATGACCAGCAGCTTTTTTTGGAGGTCTCCAAAGATATTGGTAAGTAAAAGAGTTAATAAAATCTTACGATCACCTAAAGTCACTTTGTTATACACCCACTTTCCATATATATATACATATATATATATATATATATATATGAATAGGTTTTTGGTACACGAGAATTAGTATAACACTAAAAGTGGAGGAATCATATGTAATTTGGGAGAATATTTTATTAAAGAATAAAATATAAAATAAATGTTTTTTTTTTTTTGCACGGCCTACTCTGTGCAAACAAACCCCAAAGCACTCCCTCTATTTATTGGGAGACACTTCTAACTCTGTTTCTACCTAGGGTTCATACATACCCCCCCTCTTTCCCCCTCTTTCTTTTTCTTTTTTTTTGTCCCCCTCTGGCTCATCCCCATTCGTTTCTTACAAAATTCTTGTACAATCTGACTTTTATTCGTCACCGGTGTATCAAAAAATTCGTTGGAGAAAAACGGAGAAATTTGTTTTAGAATTTTTCGAAGAGAATTTTTAAAAAAAATCATTTTTGGGAACGCTGAAATAGAGCCGTTAGCCGAATTTTTTCATTCAAAATAAAATTTCCCTCTGATGAAGGTCGAATTTTCTCTATGTACGGAATATTTTCACATTTTTCTATTATTATTATTTCATTTCATTTGTTTATTTAATGATAATAATAGTTTGAACCGTGTACACAAAGATGAACTGACCGAAACACATGTGTAAGTGATATTGATTAAATGTTACACACTGGACCCACAAAAACACAAACACTTGTATTTTAGGAAAATATAAGAGATGTTTATTTTCCCCCGGTTGTGTGCAGCTGAGAGTCGTGGGCAGGGTTACGCAATGTGGAGCCTTCGGGAGTTATCTTGAACCTGATCGCCGTCTGCCTGATCGATCTCAACGGGCTTCTTTTATTTGTAATCTGACCTCCGGTGTCACGCCTCCTTGTTCGTGACACCTACGCAGTTTTTTCTGCAGACACGCCTCTTCGCCCACTCAGATTGTTTTCATTGGCTAAGGGCTACGCCTACAGATTTCTGCACTAAAATCATAACAACATCCACCTGCATTTTCAGATGCAAAAGGTCAGGTCGGGGCCACATCCTGTTTTCCTTTCCAAGGTTGCACCAGGCCCCCATGCACTTCCTATTCAGCCCGGTCCTTGGGTGCACCGATCAGACAATATATTACATAAATTCATCTTTTATTATCCATTCTGTTCTTTCTTTTCTTTATTCATTCTTACACACACACACACACACACACACACACACATATATATATATATATATATATATATATATAATGGGAAGAGAAGAGATGAGATAGATCCTTACTTGTTCTGCGTCGTCGCTGGCCATCTTACTCTGGGCTTATTTCTTCCTCTGCTGGGCTGGGTCGTCTTCTCATCTTGTTGTTAATAAATAAGCAAGACTTATTTGTTTTTCAAGATGTCTACTCTTTATTATTAAAAAACCCAAAGCTCAAAAGCGTCCTCAACCGCGCGGTGAGAAGTTGGCATCTTAGGAGCAAAGGACCCACGCGTTTGCTCCTTTCTACTCTCGGCCAAAATCTAACTAACTAAAGTTAACTTCCGCTCTCACGTTTCCATTGGCAGAAGCCTGGCGTCAACTAAAGGTCATTACCTAACAATAATGTAATCCCTTCCGATTTTTAATTTCAACGAATTTTAATTCAAAATCTAAATACACTTACAAATATAATTCGTAGGCTACCTAAGAATTATGTAACAACTTAAGAATTTGTTAGAAATGTGATCTGATGTTGGCTTTCAGATAGATAGATAGATAGAGAGAGAGAGAGAGAGAGAGAGAGAGAGAGAGAGAGAGAGAGAGAGAGAGAGAGAGAGAGAGAGAGAGAGAGAGAGAGAGAGAGAGAGAGAGAGAGAGGGGGTTAGAGATGAGAATTGATACAAGAGATTATAGGCTATCTTAATTGTTACACTTCTGGTTACTTGTTCTACTGGCTAGTTCTTGCTAACTGCTTCTACGTCTAACTGCTTCTACTGTTGCATAGCGCTCGACTCGGGCCACAAATCGTACATGTTGCTGGTATACAGCGGAGATCGTTTCTAACCCCTAGACGATGTATCTAGTGGTCGCTTAAATGAATCACAAGGCATTCTCTATGTAGTAGGAGATTTGACTTTATTTCTCTCATCTCGGTTGTCGTGGTGGATGTGAGAGGCGGGCATTGATAATGGGCACTACTACTGCTGGTGTGGTGGAAGGTGGTGAGCGCGCCTCACTGCTCGCTAGCAGCGCTCGACCGTGTCAACGGTCACTCAGTCCGCTCTTTTCGCCGTCTCTCTGGGGTCTGCCCTGGGCTGCCTGATGACCGCTTAAGTATTGACGACCGCCCACACATCCTTTTGTTCCTTGACCGGAAGTCCTTTCTCTTTGTTCAAATTCCCGTTTGTCCAGATGAAGTCTTTTGTTACACGTCTTCATCCCCCCTCTTTTTAATTCAACCGGAAATTCCTATTTCCGTTTGTACAATATCCAACACTACGTCGACCGCCATTTTCTTTGGGCTGACTACTATTCTGGGGTTGGTCTTCTTTGTTACTTCTTCTTACAGGCTGGGCCGGTCACTGTCTTTAATATTTAATTAATAACAACGAAACTTGGTGTTCTTAATAAATAATTGGTGGTCTTACGTGTTAATGGTTCTACTGGTTGGTTCTTGCTAACTGCTTCTAATTCGACCGCCACCTTCACTGGGCTGACTTCTATCTGCTGGGGGTTGACTTTCTTTGTTAATTCTTCTTACAGGGCTGGGCTGGACATTGGTTGTTTAATAATTAACAACAAGGCTAGGTTGTACTTGATCAAGCTTTCATTTTCAACCCTGCCCATTTGATTCCACGAATTTTAATTCAAAATCTAACTACACTTACAAACATAATTCGTAGGCCACCTACGAATTATGTAACAACTTAAGCATTTGTTAGAATTGTGTGTTCTGATGTTGGCATTCAGAGAGAGAGAGAGAGAGAGAGAGAGAGAGAGAGAGAGAGAGAGAGAGAGAGAGAGAGAGAGAAAGAGAGACAGACAGACAGACAGACAGAGACAGAGAGACAGACAGACTAGTTCTTATTTGATTACACTTCTGGTTACTGATTCGTTGCTTACTGCTTCTACGTCTAACTGCTTCTACGTCGACCGCCATTTTCTTTGGGCTGACTACTATTCTGGAGTTGGTCTTCTTTGTTACTTCTTCTTACAGGCTGGGCCGGTCACTGTCTTTAATATTTAATTAATAACAACGAAATTTGGTGTTCTTAATAAATTATTGGTGGTCTTACGTGTTAATGGTTCTACTGGTTGGTTCTTGCTAACTGCTTCTAATTCGGCCGCCATCTTCTCTGGGCTGACTTCTATCTGCTGGGGGTTGATTTTCTTTGTTAATTCTTCTTACAGAGCTGGGCTGGACATTGGTTGTTTAATAATTAACAACAAGGCTAGGTTGTACTTGATCAAGCTTTCATTTTCAACCCTGCCCATTTGATTCCACGAATTTTAATTCAAAATCTAACTACACTTACAAACATAATTCATAGGCCACCTACGAATTATGTAACAACTTAAGCATTAGTGTGTTCTGACGAGAGAGAGAGAGAGAGAGAGAGAGAGAGAGAGAGAGAGAGAGAGACAGACAGACAGACAGACAGACAGACAGACAGACAGACTAGTTCTTATTTGATTACACTTCTGGTTACTGATTCGTTGCTTACTGCTTCTTCGTCTAATTGCTTCTACTTCGATCGTCATCTTCTTTGGGTTGACTACTATTCTGGGGTTGGTCTTCTTTGTTACTTCTTCATACAGGCTGGGCCGGTCACTGTCTTTAATATTTAATTAATAATAACGAGACTTCTTAATAAATTATTGGTGGTCTTACGTGTTAATGGTTCTACTGGTTGGTTCTTGCTAACTGCTTCTAATTCGGTCGCCATCTTCTCTGGGCTGACTTCTATCCAGGGCTTCTGTTGGGGGTTGACTTTCTTTGTTAATTCTTCTTACAGGGCTGGACTAGTCATTGTCTTAACATTTAATTAATACAACAACGAGGCTTGTTTGTTTCTTATAATAAAGCTTTATTTCCCCAGCCTATTTGATTCCGCCGCGGGGAGACCGACCCACCAGAGCCGATAATCGCGTCTGCGCTCCTTCGAAATCGGGTCGCATCTCTAACTTAACTTATTCTCATGCGTCTGTAATGGTGCATTTTTAACCGAAAGGTGAAGTTGTGATAATCTAAAATCTCAATCATGATCCTAAACGGGTATGGAAAATTACCCACCTCCACTTTTAATTCTAACGAACTTTATTTCAAATTCTTACTACAGGTACGTTCACAATTTATGACAACTCATAAATTGTAACACTTACACAGCTCTTTATCATAAGATTTTTTTTTTTTCAGATTTGTGTATAGCCACTCCCATCTCGGATGGAGATCATATGATGGGTCTTCTGGAAAAAAACGGCTCCCGTAAAATGTTGTCGCCTTCTGCCGCCTTACGGTTCAGCGAACCCGGACAGGTCGAAAACTACATCGGACCAGCA
>CM042160.1:94726775-94759275 GCA_023376005.1 Doryteuthis pealeii | reverse complement strand
TTAGAAGCCGAGCTAGCAAGATGTAGGGATCTGCGCAGAATGTCTGGTTGGGGATTTATAAATAAAGTAACATCAACGTAAATCGAAGTCTTGTGTTTATTACCTAAAAACTAACAATAACACAGGGCTTCTGATAAGGAGTTATCCTTAACAGAAACCAGACCCGAAACCCTCATACAAGAAAGACCAGACGAGACCTTAGAATATATACCAGACCAAAATAGATGATAGACGATCAGAATAGCAAAGCCGGCCAGAAGAAAATACGACCAAAGTAAGAAGTAAGAAAGGTATGCAACGTTATATAGACTAGCAAATATATGCACCCCCCGGGTGCAAGTATTTAAGTTTTAATATAATAAAATATCATATTAAATTAGAAAGGCTAATGAAACTGAATAAGAATGCAGATAAAAAGATTTGGAAGAGAGGGGGGGTATGATTGAAAAATAGAACAACTTTGAAACATACTCTTCCATCATTTTCCATTACTCCCTTTTTTCATTGGCAAATTTTCCTAATTTAACTATTTAGTTAAAATAGGAAGTAAAGTATAACATTACAGTTATTTCTTTTTGTTAATGGAATTCTTTTAAGATTTATTCCTGAGATTTTTGCTCGTATTCAATAAGATAAAACCAAACAATTAGAAATAAATAATACTAAGTAGATATTTATTAAAATCAATTTTTAAAGATCAATATGCAAATTAGCCTTCCCATTCACACTGTAATCCACTATTTTGTTGTATATATAAATACAATTGCATGTTATTAGTATGTAGATATGATAAACAGGTTTAATGATGTAAAACAAATTTATTAATAATTGAGATTTAAATAAATATAAAATCGTAGAGAATGTTAAGTAAATAACTAAAGGGAATTGTGTCTTGTATAGTAATATCGTTTCGGTTACAGACAGAAAAACACACAATCTCCATTATAATAAGATTTGGTACTGTGAAAAGACAAGTATATAACATTGTGTCTTAGATTTAAAAGGTTACTGTAGTTATTCTTGGTGCATATTTCTCAGGGTTTTGCTTTTAACCCCATCATATTTGGTGGTTGCACTGGAAGGGTATTAGCTCTATGAGAAACGCAAACAGCCTCGTCCGGGATTCGAACTTTGGTCACCGTGTCCCTTTTTTCAAGACAATAATCATGATACCACGCACGTCTGACGTATATATGATATAGAGGGATTAACTCTATGCCTTCTGTATAAGTCGACCCATTTTTAAGCCAATAAATAATTAATCTTATTAAAATAGAGATTGTCTGTTTATCTGTTTGTAATCGAAACTATATCACTACTCAAGTCACAATTCCCTTAGTTATTTACGTCACATTCTTTATGATCTTACTATCATTTAAATCTCAATTATTGATAAAATTGTTTTACATCATTTATACTGTTGACCATATCTACATACTAGATATTTACCACGTACCCTACGTGTACGGGTTAGGCATAAAGCCCTATTAATGTGGGACCACCCACAAACCAAAGCTCATGGGTGGCGGGTGAAAAATTGCGTTGATCCCTTCGGCATTCCCTTTCAAGGGGGGTGCCTCAGGCACTGGGCAATAAACCCAGCCCTGTTCCTTTAAATCGAGGGGCAGGTGTTGCCTGGGGGGATAGCCCCCTGGGATCAACGATGTTAGCTTGTAAGGTCTAGGATCGAAGCCACTGGACTCCCAGTCAAAACCGGAGTTAGAGATATTTACCTCGTACCCCACTTGTACGGGCTAGGCACAAGGCCCTATTAAAATGGGACCACCCATAAGCCGAGACTTATGAGTGGTGGGTGGAAAAATTGCGTTAATCACTCAAGGGGGCGCCTCAGGCACTGGACAATAAACCCAGCTCTGCCCCTTTAAATCTAGGGGCAGGTGTTGCCTGGGGGGATAGCCCCCTGGGATCAACGCTATAAACTTGTAAGGTCCAGTGGCCGAAGCTCACTGGGCCCCCCGTCGAAACCGGTGTTAGATATGTGGAACAGGTATTTGCCTCATACCCCACTTGTATGGGCTGGGCACAAGGCCTAGTTTTAACGTGGTCCCACCCACAAGCCGAAGCTCATGGGTGGGAAAGAACAAAAATTGTGTCGATCCCTTCGACATTCCCCCTCAAGGGGGGGGGGCGCCTCAGACGCTAGGCAATAAACCCAGCCCTGGCCCCAAGAGGGCAGGTATTGCCTGGGGGGGATAGCCCTCTGGGTTCGACGCTATTAACTTGTAAGGTCCAGCGGCCGAAGCTCACTGGACCTCCAGTCGAAACCGGTGTTAGATATGTGGAATATATCTACATTGTATTTACCGCGTACCCCACTTGTACGGGTCAGGCACAAAGTCCCTATTAACGTGGGACCACCCACAAACCGAAGCTTATGGGTGGCAGGTGAAAAATTGCGTCGATCCCGTCGGCATTCCCCCTCAAGGGGGCGCCTCAGGCGCTGGGCAATAAACCCAGCCCTGCCCCTTTAAATCAAGGGGGCAGGTGTTGCCTGGAGGGATAGCCCCCTGGGATCGACGCTATTAACTCGTAAAGATCCAGGGCTGAGCCACTGGACCCCCGGCGTGGGCCAGATTTACATGATATTTTCCACGTACCCCACTTGTACGGGTCAGGCACAAAGTCCCTATTAACGTGGGACCACCCACAAACCGAAGCTCATGGGGTGGCGGGTGAAAAATTGCATCGATCCCATCGGCATTCCCCCTCAAGGGGAGCGCCTCAGGCACTGGGCAATAAACCCAGCCCTGCCCATTTAAATCAAGGGGGCAGGTGTTGCCTGGAGGGATAGCCCCCTGGGATCGACGCTATTAACTCGTAAAGATCCAGGGCCGAAGCCATTGGACCCCCGGCGTGGGCCAGATTTACATACTAAGAACATGCAATTATATTTATATATACAACAAAATAGCGGTTTACAGTGTGAACGGAGGGCTAATTTGCATATTGATATTAAAGATTTAATTTTGATAAATATGTGCTTGGTATTATTGATTTCTAATAGTTTGGTTTTATCTTAATGAATATAAGTAAACATCTCGGGGAAAAATCTTAAAAGAAACCCATTAACAAGAAGAAATAATTAATTTTACTTTTTACTTCCCAATTTCACTAAATAGTTAAATTAGGAAAATTTAGCAATGAAAGACGCGAGTGATGGGAAATGAAAGGAAGAGTTAGTTTCAAAGTTGTTCTATTTTTCGATTATAAACTCTCCGTTTCACATTTTATCTACATTCAAATTTAATTTCATTAGTCTTTCTAATTTGATATATCTAATTACATTAAAACTTAAATACTTGCACTCGGAGGGTGCATATATTTGCTAGTTTATATAATTTTTATTTAAGTAATTTGAATAAAGCAATACGCTTATACTATACTATACTATACTATACTATCTATCTATCTGTCTATCTGTCTGTCTATCTATCTATCTGTCTGTCTGTCTGTCTATTGAGATAAATGTTGAAAATAATCTATTTCTCTTTCCAACAGGAAGTATATGATTTTAACAACCGTTTAAGTAAACATATCTACAAGTCACCTGAGTTTTTCTCCTACAGTCTCAACCCCTTAATTATTATTAACGATTTTAACACAGGTAAGTAAATATATTTATACCTGAAATTGGATAATTTTCACCTTTAGTTGGCTAAATTCCTAGCAAATAAGGCAATGAGAGTAACCTCCCTTGACTTTCACTTTGAAACAAGCCGGTAGCTATTTTGAAAGTCTCCGTGCGAAATAAACAAACCTTAGAAACTTTTTCGCAAACAATACACCTGCATGCTTTAACACAAAAATATCATAAAATGTGTTCTTAATAACAATTAAGTTCATTTCACATAATGCACACGCACAATTTTATGCTAGGAATTTAGCCAACTAAAGGTGAAAATTACTTGAAATCGTACTCGGATATATTTTTTCATAAATTACTTGAAATCGTACTAGGAATTTTGACAACTAAAGGTGAAAATTACTTAAAATTGTACATATAAGTAACGCTTATAATTAAACTTGAAATCAATATGAATATATTCAATATATTATTAAATTCAATATATCATTTAAAATTGAATTAAAAAATTTAGAATCTTAAAAAATTTTAGAATTTAAAATTGAAATATATAGAATTTAAAAAATTTAAATCTTTAAAAATTTTAGAATTTAAATTTTTTTTAAATTATTCAAATTTATTTAAATAATAAAGTATTTAAATTTATTTAAATTTTGATAAAGTATTTAAATTTATAAGTGTTTTAAATTTGAATTGTTTATCAGTAAATAAATGTTTATCAGTAAATAAATGTGTTTTGAATTGTTTATCAGTAAATTAAATGTTTTAAATAAAGTATTTTAAATTTAATAAAGTATTTAAATTTATTTGAATTTTAAATGTTTAAAAATTCTAGAATTTAAAATTGAAATCGTACTCGGATAGATTTTTCATAAATTACTTGAAATCGTACTAGGAATTTTAACAACTAAATGTGAAAATTACCTGAAATTGTACAAATAAAATGGAATGGTTCCTTATTCAGATGAGGTGACAACACTCGTAAGAAATAAGAATTCTTCTTGTTGTTACATAATTAATGGGCATACCGTCGGTTTGGGACGATTAGTGTAGAAGTTAGATCTGAATTAAAATCAGGATAATATTATTTGAATTCAAGCCTGGTCGTTGGAACAGTTGTAGATTTGATGGACATTTAGTAACCTTATTTTGACCCCCGCTTCATGTTTGTGATGCGAACGTGAGAATAGCTAGTCAGTCTGGAGCGGGCTGCCAGCAGAGAAAGAAGCAATGACGGCGGCTGGCTAAACTCGTGGTTATTGGATTCTAAGTCTTTAGAAATGAATATGTGATTCACAGAAGAAATGTTTTGTGTTGTTAATCAAAAGCAAACCAACAACGCAGAGCATCTTAAGACGCCAGTTACGAAAAAGAAGAAACGGCTAAAAATTAAGACAGAATCCACCGTCATACTCAGAAGTAAGAAGAAAAACCAAACCATGCCGACTCGCCTCTCGGGGTGGGGATCCAGTGGCTTTGGCCTTGGATCTTACAAGCTAATAGCGTTGATCTCAGGAGGCCATTACTCCAGGCAACACCTGCCCCCTCGATTTAAGGGGGTAGGGCTGGGTTTATTGCCCAGAGCCAGAGCCCTCCCTGTAACGGCTGCCCCGGTCTGGATAAATGTGAAGGCATGACAATTCTTACTGATGTAATTAATTTTATTCAATTTAACACCGTGAAACTGTAAGAAAACAAATAGCATTTAATAACAGCGAATAGAACAAATAAGAACAATTTAAAAGAATCTCAAAATACAGAAACTTCAACAAATAGACATATCAACAGATAGAAACTCACAGCTTGTTGGTGCCTCATTCCGACCAGCCTGGCAGCGATAATCTAACTAAAGGTCCCCTTTCCACTTTTTGGTTAGGGTTCATAGACCGCAGAAACTAGTTATCTGCACCAAATGATGTTAACCCTTAAACTACCCTAAATTTAATACTCTTGGTGGTGGTTAATTTATACAAACAAAAATATCTTATTATAATGGAGATTGTGTGTTTTTTTGTCTGTAACCGAAACTATATTCCTACTCAAGTCACAATTCCCTTAGTTATTGACATCACATTCTCCATGATTTTATTTTTATCTAAACCTCAATTATTAATAAAATTGTCTTACATTATTAATACTGTTAACTATGTCTACATACTAACAACATGCAATTATATTTATATATACAACAAAATAGCGGTTTACAGTGTGAACGGGAAGGCTAATTTGCATATTAATATTAAAAAATCGAATTTAATAAATATGTGCTTAGTATTATTGATTTCTAACTATTTGGTTTCATTTTAATGAATATAAGCAAAAATCTCTTCAATAAATCTTAAATGAAATCCATTAACAAGATAAAATAACTGTCATTTTATTCTTTACTTCCTCTTATAACTAAATACTTAAATTAGAAAAAATAACAATGAAAGACGAGAGTGATGGAAGAGTAAGTTTCAGTTGTCCCATTTTTTATTATACTCCCTCTGTTTCAAATCTGTTATTATACTCCCTCTGTTTCAAATCTTTTTATCTGCATTCTTATTTAGTTTCATTAGCCTTTCTAATTTAATACAATATTTTATTACATTAAAACTTAAATACTTGCACCCGGAGGGTGCATATATTTGCTAGTTCATATAAAAATAAAACATAATTAAAACTGGTCAGTTTTTAATGGCAGCTACACTCCCCTCTGAGGGTGAAATCCGACGGGATCAACGCATTTTTTGCACCCACCACCTATGAGCTTCGGTTTGTGGGTGGTCCCACATTAATAAGGCTTTGCGCTTAACCCGTACAACGTGGAGTACGTGGTAAATATCATGAAGATAGCTACTCCAGAAATACAGAAGAAATATGTACAGAAGTAGAAGATTTAATATGGGGGACACAACCACGGGTGTCCCTCTCATAGTATAGATACATCGCTATGTAAAGACGGCTCTACACAGAAGTATGGATATTGTTAGTTAACACTTGGTCTGCAAGCTGGAATTAGACGATCCGTTTGTATCCCAAAGTCACAGAGGATTTTATGTGTTTCATACTCTAGAACGGATTTCGCTTTCTTTCCATTTCTTGTCCAAGTCTTCTCAGGTTCAATCTCCCCTGTCCGTCGCTTGAAGTATCCGTACAGTTGTTTTCTTCCCATTTCTAGTTTTTGTTGCTTTGCTGTTTGTCCATATGTTGCAATTGTTGTTACTGGCTAATTAGTAATTGTTTGCGCTTTTTAGTGTATTCTTGGATTATTATTATTATTATTATTATTATTATTATTATTATTATTATTATTATTTTCACTTCTTTTGGCATTTCACTGGAGTCTGAGTGACAACAAGTCTCCTCAGGTCTCCAGGACTTTTCTAAGTATTCTAGCCGATTGTAGCAGTGCAGTAGTCTGGATGGTCTCAATTCTTTCTCTGATTTCTAGTTCCTCCAGTCTTTTTTCCGAGCTTTTTGGGACCGTTTTATCTCGAAGTCCCAGAGAATTTTATGTGTTTCATTCTAAAGGACGAATTCTGTTTTATGCATATACCATTTTGTTGTATGGTCAAAATTTAATTTTTGCATAATTGCCAGTAGATCACCTTCCCAACCCAGTCGTACCTATCTTTGTATTGCCGTTGTGCTAGTTTGCTACATTCGCTTAATACATGGTTTATAGTCTCATCTCTGTCACCACACAGTCTACATTTACTGTTTTGTTGAGTCTTATCAATTTTAGCTTTGGTATAATTTGTTTATTATTCCTTTTGAGTTTTCACATCAGTGTTAGCTGATGGTCTTTCACTGGAGTCTGAGTGACAGCAAGTCTCCTCAGGTCTCCAGGACTCTTCTGAGTATTCTGGCAGATTGCAACAGTGCAGTGTTCTGAATGGTTTCAATCCTTCCTCTGATATCCAAACTATCCAAGCCCTTTTCTAATCCTTTTGGGACTGTTCCAAGTGCACCAACTACAATTAGTATCACTTTCACTTTCATATTCCATAACTTTTTCAGTTCTCTGGCAAGGTCCAGATATTTGTCCATTTTTTCATTTTCCTTTAACTTCAACCTGTGATCTGATGGCACTGCAAAATCCACCAGTTGACAAGTTCTTTCTTTTTTTTTTCATTATTATTATTATTATTATTATTATTATTATTATTATTATTATTATTATTATTATTATTATTATTATTTAGGTGTGTCTTATAATATTGACACGGTACTTGGAAATTGTACCATCCGCCCGATAAGCCAGCTTCCCACAGACGTAAAAAAGGTGGACAGTCGTCATGTGAGGATGACAAATCCTGAAGAATTTTTCCAACTGAAAAACCATTTTTATCAAGGAGTGGTGAGTTTACTTGAATATCAAAGAATCTTTCTAGTCTTTCCTTTTTGTTCCGTACATTTTATGGTCGGATTTAATCACTAAACACTTTTGATAACCGTAAAGAAGCAGCACAGTTCGATGTCGACGAACACGTTGTCATCTCGTGTGTCATCGGGTGTGTGGTGCGGTGACCTGGAAATGATCCCGATGTCGTCAGGTGCAGAGTAGGGAAGTGCTACTGTCATCAAAAAGCACATTCAGTGTTATGAATATATATTATTTTGAACTCAGGTTGATGGGTCCAATTTTTAAGAATCTTACACCATGTGCCTCCACGGGAAAAACAAGTAACCACCCACCTAATAACCAAACCCATAACCAAACCCCATATATACACAAAGTTTCGGTCAATGTTCCCTTCGGCCTTCTTCAGGTGTTTCTTGTCGAACTTGGGAACTTTCTTGTCAAACGCCGAAGCCTTCATCTTGTAATCAGGAGCCATCACAGAACTTCGAACGGTAATTTATGCGGAAGTGGGTCCCGGTCTCCTGCCTCATAAATTGCTACCCGGTGACTATTAAAATAATGACCCCAGCTACGATGTTACTTGAAAGAAAACAACCAACTTAGGGCGTTAAATGTATTCTAGGGGGAGGGGCTTCTCTTTTCTGTTGTAATTCTTATTTATTTATAGAAATTTGTCGTAATTCTTGTTTATTTATTTTATTTATTTATTTTTTAATTACGACAAATTACGATAAATAAACAAGAATTGCGACAAATTACGATAAATAAATAAAAATTACGACAAAAGAGAAGCCCTCCTCAAATACATTTAACGCCCTAAGTTGGTAGTTTTCTTTCAAGTAACACCGTAGCTGGGTCGTTATTTTAATAGTCACCGGGTAGCAATTTATTGAGGCAGGAGACTGGGACGCACTTCCTCATAAATTACCGTTCGAAGTTCTGTGATGGCTCCTGATCACAAGATGAAGGCTTCGGCGTTTGACAAGAAGGTTCCCAAGTTCGACAAGAAACACCTGAAGAAGGCCGAAGGGAACATTGACCGAAACTTTGTGTATATATGGGGGTTTGGTTATTAGGTAGGTGGTTACTTGTTTTTTTCTTTAACCCCAATAGGCGTGGTCCCTCCTTCTCGTTGGTCGTCAGGCTGAAAATGAATGAAGGAAGAGAAAAGAGACATAAGACAAGGAATACTTTCTACGTTCAACTCTCATTTCCATCTTCACAGCTATTTCTTGGAGAGGAATTTTCTCCCCGAGCCAGTAATAGTGTGTTGCCAGTCACGGTCTTCGAGGAACTGTCACGAGGTTCTTTTTTTGTACCAGGAAGCCCCTTTTCCGAGCATTCCCAGATGGTTCTTCCTGTTTAGAGTCCTCCTGGAAAGATTCTTAATTTTTTTTGTATTTGTTTATTTCATTTGTGCTTTTCTTTATTTCATTTTATTTTATTTGGTTTTATCAATATTTCAACCTGCACACGCTTCAAGTATTCTTGTAGAATTATTCACATTTATTTTATTTTAATTTTCAGAGAAGGACACGTGATATTGACTGTGACGTGTGGATCGGAGAAAAAATGGACAAATTCAATAAAACCTATAAAGTAGAATGGTACTTTGCAAAACCTGTAAGTTTGTTTTATAGTCTATGTTACTGTCCGCCCTGTCGGCTGGGGCGTTAGAATGCACCGACTGCACCTCTGCAGAGGGGTAAGACTCCCCCAATGGGGCCACCTGTTGGCCGTGGGTGGCGACCCGTGATGCTTAAGGATAGAGCCCAGGTGGATGAGCAGTTCATAACATGCATTACTCCACTTTGGCCCTATCTTGGGCTAGACGATCAATCGGCTGGTCACGTCAAGCCCTAGCACCTATATGATTTTCCCAACCCTATTGCCCTTATGGCAAGCCCCAACCCCTTTTTATCATATGGGTGCTAGAAGGCGGTGGCTGATGGGCTACATGCCCTGGGAATGGCGTTAAACTCTATCTGATGGTGAGGTTCCAGTTTTGGAGGTTTGGGGAATGTGGAGCACCCCTTCATCACCATTGCTCCCTGTCCACTCTGACCGGAGTGGTAGTACCTGTTAGGGTCCCATCTATGGGTTAAATAGAAAATGTATTTATAAAAAAATTGTATTATCCATTAAGAATTTATTTATTTCAAAACTTTATCGGTATTAAATGACCCACTGAGGTTGATATGCCGTAAAACAAAACAAACCAAACCAAACTATGTTATTGTCACACTTGGCAGGGCTTGAACCTGCAGCCATTTAGAACTGTATTAACTCAACGCCTATACCTATTCATTATTCAGAAAAATATATTTTCTGAAATTTTTTATATTTAAAAATTATTACTAATGATTCGTTGGAACATGTGACCTTTAGGCACCCCTTTTTTGATCTCGATTAAAAAGGACATGTTTTTCATTTACACCGTCAATATCCGGTTGTTTAACAGACGATTAAAAAAAATCATAAAACTAACACTAACCCCTGACCCTAATCCCTGACCCTGACCCCTAACAAACAACCGGTTATTGACGGTATAAATAAAAAAACATTTCCCTTTTTATATTAAAATATCTGGATTTTCACTCTGGGGACAGCAACAACTGTTTGAAAGCGCGTGTCCTTGTGTTGTTAATTTTTCTTACTTTTTTTTTAGCTATGCAGTGAAATTAGATGAAATTTTGCACATGTAGGCCTTTGTAGAGTTTATCCTAACGCCATACATATATGAAGAAAGAAAGAGAGATGAGTTGAAGGTAAAAGAGATAGATAGACTGAGAGTGAGAGCGTAAGAAAACGAGTGCAATCAATATTACCACTACTACTACTACTACTACTACTAGTAGTAGTAGTAGTAGTAGTAGTAATATTAGTAGAAATAGTAGTTGAGAGAAAAGACAGGCTGAACAGCAGACGGATTAGAAAAGAAAGAGAGAGGGGGCGAAAAACAGAAAGAAAGACCCAAGAGTGAGAGCATACGAAAAACGAGTGCTACTCAAGAATGCTACTACTACTACTACTACTAATACTAATACAAATACTACTAGTATTTGTAGTAGTAGTAGTAGTAGTAGTTGAAAGGAAAGACAGAAAGGCTAAAAAGGCTAAATAATAATCTTGAATTAACTCTCTCTCTCCCTTTTTTCTTTCTTTCTTTCTTTTCATCTTCTCATTATGTTCGATTGAAACAGATTAGTGTTATTACTTCTGTGCGCTCTCTCTCTCTCTCTCTCTCTCTCTCTCTCTCACACACACACACACACACACACACACACACACACACACACTATCTCTCTCTGTCTTTCCCCTACTCCCTTTCTTTCTTTCTTTCTCATCATATATTTTTCTGTGTAGCAAGTCCTTATGTTCTCTTTCTTTCTTTCTTTCTTCATAATTAAAAAAGAGAGGCCCATTGTTTAATTAAAGTGACGACACTCATAAGAAATAAGAATTCGGCGGATAAGCAACACCATATAATAAAGACTTAGACAAGAAAGAGAGGGAGATATGTAAGCACCGAATGATATTATGAAGAAAGAAGAAGAGAGAAATGACATACATATTGCAAAGGAGTAGTAGTAGCATTAGCATTAGCAGTAGTAGCAGCAGCAGCAGCAGTAGTAGCAGTAGTTGTAGCTGAGAGGAAAACCAGAAAGGCTAAACTGTTGACGGATTAGAAGAGAGAGAGAGAGAGAGAGAGAGAGAGAGAGAGAGAGAGAGAGAGAGAGAGAGAGAGAGAGAGAGAGAGGATATGTAAAGACCGAATTATAATAATTGTGAGAGGAGAGGAAAAGAGAGAAAAGACTTAGTGTTACAGTTTATGGGTAATCATGAATTGTGAACATACCTGTAGCTAAGAATTTGAATTAAGGTATGTTGATTTAGAATCAAGGGGTCCCCATGGAAAATTACCGCTGACTGTTAATGACCCTTGACCCCTTAAAGATGCGCCATGACAGATATGTTAGAAGGCTATATACGGCTAAACAACACAAGGACTCCAAAGCGCTGGGGACACAGGGAACCATTTGTGTAGCTATTGGCAACACCGTTGGGTTTGTTTCCTCTGCGCCTTATACGAGGGTAATACCAAAAGTAAGGTCTCCAAAGTGATCTGGGAAACAGTTCGTGTAGATATTGGCAACACTATTGTGTTAACATACATACCAAAAGTAAGGTCTCCAAAGTGATCTAATCTGGTCCTTATACGAGGGTAATACCAAAAGTAAGGTCTCCAAAGTGACGAGGACGCTGGGAAACAGTTCGTGTAGATATTGGCAACACTATTGTGTTAGTTGTGCATGCGTCTGTATCTGGTCCTTATACTAAGGTCTCCAGAGTGATGAGGACACTGGGAAACAGTTCGTGTAGATATTGGCAACACTATTGTGTTAGTTGTGCATGTGTCTGTATCTGGTCCTTATACGAGGGTAATACCAAAAGTAAGGTCTCCAAAGTGATGAGGACGCTGGGAAACAGTTCGTGTAGATATTGGCAACACTATTGTGTTAGTTGTGCATGTGTCTGTATCTGGTCCTTATACGAGGTAATACCAAAAGTAAGGTCTCCAAAGTGATGAGGACGCTGGGAAACAGTTCGTGTAGATATTGGCAACACTATTGTGTTAGTTGTGCATGTGTCTGTATCTGGTCCTTATACGAGGGTAATACCAAAAGTAAGGTCTCCAAAGTGATGAGGACGCTGGGAAACAGTTCGTGTAGATATTGGCAACACTATTGTGTTAGTTGTGCATGCGTCTGTATCTGGTCCTTATACGAGGGTAATACCAAAAGTAAGGTCTCCAAAGCGTTGGGGATGCAGGGAAACTGTTCGTACAATTCTTGACTTGCAGATGCGGTCACACACATTGCAGGGGAAATTTCCATCTACATTTGTTAGTTCATGACGACGAAGACCTCGCCTCTCTATAGTCATGTTTATCTCGTTATTGAGCTGCTTAGCTCCTGTGCGGCAGGCGTCTCACCAACCCTGTCTGTTGGAGGCCAGATCTTCCACGCTAGAAGGTGTGATGGTACATTTCTTCAGTGTTGTCTTAATATGATCTTTGAACCGATTTAGGGGGAAGGGTTCCTGTCCTCCGCGTGCCATCTGTGAGTTCACTGTAAAGTAGTTTACGAGGGAGTCTGTTTGTAGGCACGCGGATGGTATAATAAGAAATAAGAAATAAGAAATTTATTAATCAATAGTAGTACAAATTATTAAAAAAAATATATAAGTAAAAGAAAAACTTTATTGGTTTAAACTACTATTGAAGGGAGGCCATGCCTAATAGCGTGAAGCTAATCCCATGGACATGACCACCCTTGGACACTCACAGGAAACAATACATGAAACACACAACGTAAACATATACATATATATCATGAGACAAATTAGCCGTGTGAGAATCTAAATGCAAATCTGTTGTTTATAAGAGGCAATAAAATGATTTTTCAAAAGTGTTTTAAGGACAAAATAATTAACTGAAACAAGCTTCATCTTTTCTTTATTAAAAAATAACGACTGAACAGTATTCCAAGAATTAATTGCATTAAAACGAATCGAATTATGCCCAAAACTAACAGTGTTGATGATAGGGAAATTAAACAAACCAGATTGGTCAGCACGAGTGACATGAGCATGGGTGAAGTCAACTGCAAAAGCATTCTGAACAGAAACAGGCATTTTTATTGTGGAATAGTTTATGTAAGAACAAAATATTTTCACAATGGACCATATCAGTATGACCCAACCATCGCAGTTGGCTCTCAGCATAAAGTAAAAAAATCCACTGAGTGACAGCTCGTTACTTGGAAAACCTGTAACTTGATACACTTATAAGTCAAGGGGTTATTTCCTAGTTGAGTAACATGATATTACAGGGTGACCCAGAAAATACAGAACCCAAATTATTTATTTTCCCATTAAACTAACCCTAAATCCCAACCCTAACCCTAACCCTAACAGGGTGACCCAGAAAATACAGAACCCAAATTATTTATTTTCCCATTAAACTAACCCTAAATCCCAACCCTAACCCTAACCCTAACAGGGTGACCCAGAAAATACAGAACCCAAATTATTTATTTTCCCATTAAACTAACCCTAAATCCCAACCCTAACCCTAACCCTAACAGGGTGACCCAGAAAATACAGAACCCAAATTATTTATTTTCCCATTAAACTAACCCTAAATCCCAACCCTAATCCTAAACCCTAACAGGGTGACCCAGAAAATACAGAACCCAAATTATTTATTTTCCCATTAAACTAACCCTAAATCCCAACCCTAACCCTAACCCTAACAGGGTGACCCAGAAAATACAGAACCCAAATTATTTATTTTCCCATTAAACTAACCCTAAATCCCAACCCTAATCCTAAACCCTAACCCTAAACACCCTAGTTGAGTAACATGATATTACAGGGTGACCCAGAAAATACAAAACCCAAATTATTTATTTTCCCATTAAACTAACCCTAAATCCCAACCCTAACCCTAACCCTAACAGGGTGACCCAGAAAATACAGAACCCAAATTATTTATTTTCCCATTAAACTAACCCTAAATCCCAACCCTAACCCTAACCCTAACAGGGTGACCCAGAAAATACAGAACGCAAATTATTTATTTTCCCATTAAACTAACCCTAAACCCCAACCCTAACCCTAACCCTAACAGGGTGACCCAGAAAATACAGAACCCAAATTATTTATTTTCCCATTAAACTAACCCTAAACCCCAACCCTAACCCTAACCCTAACAGGGTGACCCAGAAAATACAGAACCCAAATTATTCATTTTCCCATTAAACTAACCCTAAACCCCAACCCCAACTCTAACCCTAACCCTAAACCCTAATCCTAACCCTAAACCCTAGTCCTAACCCTAACCCTGCCTAGTTGAGTAATATAATATTACAGAGTGACCCAGAAAAAACAGAACCCACAAATTTTGTAATAAAACTGTTAGTTTTAATTTTTTTAAAAGTTTAATCCAACAAGGGTTAGGGTTAGGGGTTAGGATTAGGATTAGGATTAGGGTTAGTGTTTGGGTTTAGGGTTAGTTTAATGGGAAAATAAATAAATAATTTAGGTTCTGTTTTTTCTGCGTCACTCATGTTACTCAACTAGGGAATAACCAGTCAAGGTATCATTGTATTATCCAAATACGTATTCGAAATTTATTAACATCATGATGCTTTTGTATCAGTATGGAGTCTTTGTAAAAAAATTTTTTTTGTCTTTTGTCTATTTAAAGATTTGTAAATAGTGATGAAAATAATTAATTTCTATTCATTTATATTACGAAGGCAATTACAATGCGTATTAAAAAAAATAAAATAATGTCCAGTCTCTTATCAATTTCGAAGAAACTTTATCTTTAGAGTGTATTTTTTGTTTTGGGTTTATACCAAACACTAAGAGGATTTACGGTCTTTAGGGGAGCCTCTTATTTCTCCCAGTCGTAGGCAAATTATTCGAACGAAAGAAAACAAACACCCAATGGAATTTAACACATGTATTGACAAATAGTACAAGAATATGTTGCAAATTTTAATGGCATTTGCTACGAGACTTATCTGTGAGGGGAAATACTATTCGTTGGAGAAGTGGCTCTAGAAAGGGAATTCTGGTTACTGTGGTTGTAGAATGCGGTTGAGACGCGTTCGTTTTGGCCAGTTCTCGTATGATAGGTAAACAAGTGTAGGGAGTGCCTTTTAGTAGCTACTCGCTTAAGTAACAATCTTCGGATGGGGCCCTTTTTAGGTGGCTATTTAGGTCCTCAGCCTTCTGATAAGTATGCCGTCGAAACGGCCTTGTGGTATGCTATTGCGACAGCCTTAGAAAGTAGGCTGGTTAAGGGCAAGGTGATGGGAGCGCTTATTTTAGCGTCTCTCCTCGGTAACTGCTCCCTGATAAGTGAAAGGGTTTGGTTTTTGGCGCCAACATCGTATTGGCGATTCGCCCTCTAGCGGCAGGGGAAGATAATTCTCTATCAGATTTCCGGTAACACGCGTCTCGTGGATTGTTATAACGCCACGCGGAAGAGCTGTGATATCCGTTGTTCAATCAATTTCAATTTCATTCCTTCATTCCTTTTATTTATTTAATTTTTTATATATATATATGTATATTTATGGAATGTGTATGTTAACTAATTATATATTCAGTGTTTAATTCTAACCTACTGTTTATGCGAGGCTGTAACTTAGCTATTAATAAACCTTCTCTAATTCTGAGATTACCAACGTTGCGTATTATTGTTTCTATTTTAATGGAGAAGTTTATTGTCCTTATTTTTGCATTTGATTAAATGTTTATGGAATGAGGATGCACGTGTTGTGGATATGTTCTTTAATTCTAATGTGGAGGGGTCTGATTGTACTTCCTATATAGAAATTAAGACATTTAGAGAAAGTTAAAAGATAAATGGTGTAAGTTTTGTGATATATATTTGGATCTCTTATTGGGCAGTTTAAATTCTTTTAATTAATTTCTGTTTTGAATGTTTATTTTTAATATTTTCATTGCAGAATATGATTGGGGAGAAGGCTACCACCGGTGGTGCATTGGTTCGTATAGCTGAGTACCAGGAGAGTGAGGTAATAACCCTTTTCAAAGTGAAGTAATACTCCGCTTTTACGTCATTTCGATCTACCACAAATTCAACACACATACATAATTTGTTGCACAAAAACAAAAAAAAATCTGTTTTAGGGGAAGTCCACAATCAAGTCAAATTTTATAATTAAATAAATTGTTGTTGTAAGAAATAAACTGGGCAGTTCGAGTTCAAAACCTGGACGAAGCTGTGTGTATTTCACATAGTGCTAATACAATTGGGAAAGGTATGAAACCAACTAATTTATCCCTCAGATATGGGTAAATGGTATTTACCCATATGGCAACCAGTTTAGAAGAAGGAAAACTCTGAATTCAGACCAGTTGTAATCCGCTAAAAATTTCCCTTGTGTCACATCCTTATCGTGGTGGAAGGGTTAGCTATATACATACTTGATCTGTACCTAGTGCTCAAATATTGAGACCCTGTGCCAGACTAAGAGTTGTTGGATTGTTTTGACACATATAAGACGTGCTGAAGTCCACCACTTAAACTTATAGACTCTGCTAGGGTGCATGGATTAAAAGCCAGCAAATCAAGGGCTCGAATACGTGGTTGGTTAACTATTTAATCGCCGATTTGGAAAGCCCTTCATTTGCACGTATTCGCCATTGTGGAACGGACCTGCAACCAAGGACTCTGCTCAACCTAAGGATTCTGATCAATACCGAAGGACACCAAAGAAGAACCAAAGGATTTTACCCAACTCTAAGTGTTGGAATATTTTGGTGATATACGGTGGGCTACAATACACCACTTAAATTTATAGACTAAGCGAGGCCACGTGATTTAAACCTCAGCCAATCAACAGCCCGAATATATGGCTGGTTAACTACTTAATCGCTGATACGGAGAGACATTCATTTACAATCAATGACGAAGGACCTGCAAGACTGAGGAGCACCAAGGAACAACCAAAAGATTATTTACTAAGGATCGCGCTCTGCTTAACACAAAGGATCTCCGCTGGATAGGCGCTCTTGCTTGAAGCCTAAAGGATGGCCACAAAAATCATAACACTAAGGGACACCGAGGAAAAACCAAAGGATTCTTCACCAAAGATTGCGCTCTGCTTAACACAAGGGATGTCCACTGTAAAGTGCTCTCTGTACTTTTCGCGGAGAACCGTCCCGGCCTCCTGCCTCAAAAATCGCTACTCGGTGGATGCTGAACCCCCCCAGCTACGATTGAAGACCATAGCCGAAGCGGTGTCACTTGAAAAAAAAAACACACACAAAAAAACAAAAAGAACTAGGGTTAGGGTTAAGGTTGGGGTTGGGGTTGGGTTTAGGGTTAGTTTAATGGGAAAATAAATAGATAATTTGGGCTGTTTTTTCTGGGTCACCCTGTATATAAGGCGACCCAGAAAAAACAGAACGCCCAAATTTTGTAATAAAACTATTAATTCTAACTCGGGGGGTTAGGGTTAGGGTTTAGGGTTAGGGTTAGGGTTAGCGTTGGGGTTGGGGTTGGGTTTTCGGAAAAAACGCCCTAAGTTGGTTGTTTTTTTTTTTTTTTTTTTTTGCAAGTGACACTGCTTCGGCAACGGACTTCAATCGTAGCTGTTTTTTTTTTAAATTTTTATAGCAGCCACCGGGTAACGATTTTTGAAGCAGGAGGCTTCTTACTTGAAAAAAATGGCCACAATAATCGTAACAAGAGTATCTTTGTAAATTTCTATGGGCACCTGAGATATAGCGATGACGAAAAATTTGTTTTTTTCTATCAAGTCCATTAACCCTTCTTATTTCCGCTTCCGGTATTTTCTGCTATTTCCAGGTTTACCCAGGTTTTTATTCCAACGTGTACGACTTCACAGAGGACACTCCGGACATTTTACAGTTTGACGTAAGTCAGTGTTACATCAGCAGAGGAAGAGAGAAGTTCGTACTTCTTTTTGACTGTAAGTATTAACTCGGTACAAATGCAGAATAGCACGCAAGAGATAATATCATTAGAACCGCATTTTACGTATAAATAGTATTAGATTACGGAAGTAACCTAATACTAGCCCTAACCTTAAAACTAACCCTAACACTAACCCTAACCCTAAAACTAACCCTAATCCTCACCCTTGCCCTAATCCTAGCCTCTCAAAGTTTTCGGGTATTTCCGTGAAATGCAATGTTTTTTATACGTAATCTTATGATTTTATCTCTTGCGGGCTATTCTGCATTCGTATCAGTAATTGCTCTTTTTTAAAATCTTTGTTTTACTTTTTTGTTTTGATTTTTAGTTTATTTTTGTCTTACTTTTTTTGTCGTGATTTTCAAGTTAAGGTTTGGTTTGGCATTTCTGTGATCCAGAAACTTTTCATTCTATCAGAAGAATGCACCACTATATGAAATCCCAGGTCACAGAAATGGCCACATTATATATATATATATATATATATATATATATATATATATATATATCATTGGCAATTCAGTCTCGAAAGACTATGATAAAATTTTTTGTGTGCCCCTGAGGTTGCAGCGCCTCCTGTGACTATGAAGTCCTATGTTTGAGAAACATTCTCGACCACAGATTTTGCATTTGTAGGTTGTCCCTGTAGATGATGATGTTCCGATGCTTTGTTGCCGTTGCTTTCTTATGGACCTCTTAGCTTCATGATGTTGTATCAGGGTGAATTCTGACGTGTACAGGCCTCTATGGAGATTCTGCCGCCACCGAGGGCGGTCTTGAGCCAAATTTTCCCAGCTGGAAGGGACAATGCCAAAGCACCTGAGATCATTTTTGCAGACATCCTTGAATCGCAGTAGGGGGCGACCAATCTGTCTTTTACCAGATGTTAGCTCTCCATACAGGATGTCTTTCGGGATTCGTCCATCATCCATCCGACGTACATGACCCAACCATCGGAGACGACGTTGTCTCAGTAGAGAGTACAGGCTGGGGAGTTGAGCTCTCTCTAGGACTGCTGTGTTAGTGATCCTGTCCCTCCAGGTGATGCCCAGTACACGTCTAAGGCAGCGAAGGTAGAAGGTATTTAGCCGCCGCTATTGGTGGGAGTATAAGGTCCATGTTTCACTTCCATACATGAGGGTGCTGATGACACATGCCCTATACACTTGTACCTTTGTACGGATAGTGAGCTTGCTGTTGTCCCACACTCTTGTTGTGAGCTTTCCAAAAGTTGAGGCAGCTTTTCCGATCCGGCAACTGAGTTCAGCATCAAGTGACAGGTTGTCAGTGATGGTGGGTGAAGGTGTTTACGGCTTCCAGGGTGTAGCTGTTGATGGTGATGGAGGGAGGATTTCCAGTTCCCTGACCCATCGTCTTAGTTTTCTTTATACTAATGGTCAGGCTGAAGTCCTGGCAGGCTTGGGTGAACTGGTCCATGAGTGTTTGCAGCTGCTCCTGAGAGTGTGCTACCATTATATTATATATCATATTATATACATTATATATATATATATATACTTAAACATTTATACTTGCCACAGTTCACTTGCAATCATTGAGGAGGAACTTACGACCATTGACGAAGGAACTGAGGACTCTTTACCAGAAGAACCAAAGGATTCATTATCAGAGGATTACCAAGGATCCAATTCCACTGGACAAGCGCTCTTGCTTAGAGCACAAAAGATTGTAACAGTGGTAGCAGAGCGTAGTTTCAATCTACGGACCTCTTTAAGTTTTACAACATCATTACATCTAACGCAAAATACATTATTTGCAGGCTCTCCCATACATATAATCTTGAACCTTTTTTTTATTTTTCAGTGAAATACTCGTTTCATATCACCACATCGTTGAATAAATTTAAGATTGATCTCATCATGTCAATCGCAATTGGTTTAAGCATCTCTCCTCTAAGAATTCAAAATGTGTTGGTAAGTTTTTTAAATTGATCTTTAAAATTCTGCATCGGAGCTGTAAAGTATATTTTAATGCAAAGCATTAGAGCTATGCTTTTTTTTATCTTTTTTTTTCTTTCTTTCTCTTTTCCTTTGTTCTTTCTTTCTTTCTTTGTTCTTTCTTTTTTCTTTCTCTTTCCTTGGTTCTTTTTTTTTCTTTTTTTTTCCTTTTCCTTTGTTCTTTTTCTTTCTTTTTTCTTTCTTTTTTCTTTCTCTTTCCTTTTCTTTCTCTTTTCTTTCTTTCTTTCTTTTTTTCTTTCTCTTTTCTTTCTCTTTTCCTTTGTTCTTTCCTTTCTTTTTTTTTCTTTCTTTTTTTCTTTCTCTTTTTCTTTTTCTTTCTTTCTTTCTTTTTCTTCCTTTTTTCTTTCTTTTTCTTTGTTCTTTCTTTTTCTTTTTCTTTTCTTTCTTTTTTCTTTTCTTTTTTTCTTTCTTTTTCCTTTTCTTTCTTTCTTTCTTTCTTTCTTTTTTTCTTTTTTCATTATCTTTTCTTTGTTCTTTCTTTCTTTTTTCTTTCCTTTTTTCATTATTTTTCTTTTTTTCTTTCTTTCTTTTTTCTTCTTTTTTTTTCTTTTTTCCTTTTTCTTTCTTTTTCTTTCTTTTTTTCTTTCTTTCTTTCTTTTTCTTTTTTTCTTTCTTTTTTCCTTTTTCTTTCTTTTTTTTCTTTCTTTCTTCTTTTCTTCCTTTTTCATTATCTTTCCTTTGTTCTTTCTTTCTTTTTTTTCTTCCTTTTTTCATTATCTTTTCCTTTGTTCTTTCTTTCTTCCTTTTTCTTCCTTTTTCATTATCTTTTTCCTTTGTTCTTTCTTTCTTCTTTTTCTTCCTTTTTTCATTATCTTTTCCTTTTCTTTCTTTCTTCCTTTTCTCCTTTTTTCATTATCTTTCTTGTTCTTTCTTCTTCCTTTTTTCTTCCTTTTTCATTATCTTTTCCTTTGTTCTTTCTTTCTTCCTTTTTCTTCCTTTTTTCATTATCTTTTTCCTTTGTTCTTTCTTTCTTCTTCTTTCTTCTTTTTCTTCTTTTTTCATTATCTTTTCCTTTGTTCTTTCTTTCTTCTTTTTCTTCCTTTTTTCATTATCTTTTCCTTTGTTCTTTCTTTCTTCCTTTTTCTTCCTTTTTTCATTATCTTTTCCTTTGTTCTTTCTTTCTTCCTTTTTCTTCCTTTTTTCATTATCTTTCCTTTGTTCTTTCTTTCTTCCTTTTTCTTCCTTTTTTTCATTATCTTTTCCTTTGTTCTTCTTTCTTCCTTTTTCTCCCTTTTTTCATTATCTTTTCCTTGTTCTTTCTTTCTTCCTTTTCTTCCTTTTTCATTATCTTTTCCTTTGTTCTTTCTTTCTTCCTTTTTCTCCCTTTTTTCTTATCTTTTCCTTTTTCTTTCTTTCTTCCTTTTTCTTTCCTTTTTTCATTATCTTTTCCTTTGTTCTTTCTTTCTTCCTTTTTCTTCCTTTTTTCATTATCTTTCCTTTGTTCTTTCTTTTTCTTTTCTTTTTTTTCTTATTTTTCCTTTGTTCTTTCTTTCTTTTTTTTTTTTTTCTTTTCTTTTCCTTTTCTTTCTTTCTTTCTTTCTTTTTTTTCTTCTTTTTCATTTCTTCTTTGTTCTTTCTTTCTTCCTTTTTCTTCCTTTTTCATTATCTTTTCCTTTTTCTTTCTTTCTTCCTTTTTCTTCCTTTTTCATTATCTTTTCCTTGTTCTTTCTTTCTTCCTTTTTTCTCCTTTTTCATTATCTTTTCCTTTGTTCTTTCTTTCTTCTTTTTCTCCCTTTTCATTATCTTTCCTTGTTCTTTCTTCTTCCTTTTTTCCTTTTTTCATTATCTTTTCCTTTGTTCTTTCTTTCTTCCTTTTTCTTCCTTTTCTTCTTTTCTTTTTCTTTCTTTCTTCCTTTTTCTTCCTTTTTTCTATCTTTTCCTTTGTTCTTCTTTTTTCTTTTTTTCTTTTTTTCTTATTTTTTCCTTTGTTCTTTCTTTCTTTTTTTCTTTTTTTCTCTTTCTCTTTCCTTTGTTCTTTCTTTCTTTCTTTCTTTTTCCTTTTTTCATTATCTTTTCCTTTGTTCTTTCTTTCTTTCTTTTTTCTTTCTCTTTTCCTTGCTCTTTCTTTCTTTCTTCTTTTTTCTTCTTTCTTTTCCTTTGTTTTTCTTTCTTTCTTTTTTCTTTCTTTTTTTCTTTCTCTTTTCCTTGTTCTTTCTTTCTTTCTTTTTTCTTTCTTTCTTTTTCTTTGTTCTTTCTTTCTTTCTTTACACACATTATACTTATTCCTATTCAGTTTCTTTTTTCCTTTCTTTCATTCCCCTTTCTTTCTAAAAACAATGTAACCCTAACCACAATGACATGTAAAGCATCCTTGTAGAAGAACAGCAGTGGTACTATTTAACTTGCAACAAGGTAAGATCCGTATTGGATTACGACTTCCTTGTTGCCTTGTTTGCCAATTCGACGGTAATTGGAATTCTTCTACACAAATCACAATGATATATTAACCATCGTGTGCTACGTAATGCTGAAGCCATCCTTGTAGAAGAACAGTAGTGGTACTATTTAACCCATAGTTGCAGGGATGAGAAGTCAATACCTTTCCCAAGGATATTAGTCCGAATGTAAACGTAATATTTCTCTGAATTTTAAAATTCTGCATCGGAGTTGTAAAGTATATTTTAATGGAAAGCATTAGAGCTATGTCGTCGGGAATTTAAGTTCTAAAAAACAATGTTGAATTGAGTCAGTATACTCTTGTTTTGAACAACAGCAACTGGCTAAGCACAACTGGACAAGTGCCCAAATTAGCTGGTACTTATGGAACTCAGGAATACTCCATTCATACATTTGGGTGATTCCATTTCCTGATTCCTGATTGGCTGCTTGGTTTCTGTGGTGTTATGGTGTTTTATAAATAACCTGACAGTTTGCAGTAGGCTTGCAACAAGGTAAGATCCGTATTGGATTACGACTTCCTTGTTGCCTTGTTTGCCAATTCGACGGTAATTGGAATTCTTTTACACTAATCACAATGATATATTAACCATCGTGTGCTATGTAATGCTGAAACCATCCTTGTAGAAGAACAGTAGTGGTACTATTTAACACATAGTTTGCAGGGATGAGAAGTCCATACCTTTCCCAAGGATATTAGTCCGAATGTGACTAGAGTTCAAACTCGCTTACAACAATGTCCCAGTCCAGCAAGTTAGCCACTACGCAACGAGAATTCTCCAGAGTTGCGAATTGTGGAAGTAGAAATATGTATGAAGATGTATTCGGTTGTATATAAAGTCCTGTTCGAACGTATTTAGAGGCTATTAACCCAGCCAAAGTATCAGCCTACGACCCGCCCAGGCGGGGGTCCAGTGAGCTTCGGCCACTGGACCGGTGAGATGGTAAATTAATAGCGTCGATCCCAGAGGGCCATCCCTCCAGGCAATACCTGCTCCCTTGACTTAAAGGGGCAGGGCTGGGTTTATTGCCCAGCGCCTGAGGCGCCCCCTTGAGGGGGAATGCCGACGGGATCGACGCAATTTTTCCACCTGCCACCCATGAGTCTCGGCTTGTGGGTGGTCCCACGTAAATAGGGCCTTCGTGCCTGACCCGGTACGAGTGGGGTACTGGGAAAATACCCCCATTGCAATACCTGCCCCCTTGGGTGCAGGGCTGGGTTTATTGCCCAGCGTTTGATGCGCCCCCTTGAGGGGGAATGCCGAAGGGATCGACGCAATTTTTGTTCTTTCCCACCCATGAGCTTCGGCTTGTGGGTGGGCCCACGTTAAAACGAGGCCTTGTGCCCAGCCCATACAAGTGGGGTATGAGGCAAATACCCATATATTATGCAAACCTTTTATTTAATAATGATATATAAGGCACATTGCAGGATCTTAAACGCACTAATAACATGAGGCAAACCCAACTTAGATTTTCATAGAAACATCATCAATAAATAAGATTTATTCTATGTATTAATGATTTTGACTGACTTAAATACTCATTGATAAATTTACGCAGTTCCTGAGAGTATTGTGACGTAAGAAGTGACGTAGTTTCAGTTATAGACAGACACCGAATCTCCATTATAATAAAAAGGCCCCTGGGCGGCGTAAAAATGAGTTTTCAAAATATATTGTCAGAGATGGTGGGAGTTAAAAATTCAATGTCAGAGGGTTTGTATCATAATTAAGTAAAATAATCAAATTCATTAAAGGAGTAAAAAGAACAAAAAACAAACAAAAAACAATTTGATAACTTTATATATATATATATATATATATATATATATATATATATATATAAACAATCAGAAACTAAATGGATTCTAAAATTACAAACACACGTGAAGGGATTGAACGCAGACATCGGAATTCTCCGTTATTATAAATATTTCACAGACGCTTCCGCTGTTGATAACAACAGAGACAAAAAAAGCCGTTAAACAGAATAACATTCATTTGATAAAGGGTATCTAACGAACCTGAAAATTTATGACAAAAAATAATAATAAAAAAATAAGTGAATCCAATACTCCATAATATCGAGTTCATTCATTTATATATTTTTAATGCTTCGTAATAACGCCCAACTTAAAAAAAAATTATATATATATATAAATATATATATATATATATATATATATATATTATATATATATATATATAAATAAATAATACCAGACATTGTATAACAATAATAAGGTTGCATGTTCAAATGTTGAGTGTATTTATTCTATGTTATGGTGATTTTGGGTAATGTAACGTAAGCAGTGACGTAGTTTCGGTTACCGACTAATAGAGACCGAATCTCCATTATAATAAGATTTGATTATCTTTTGATTTCAGGTAACCCCGATGATGGGAGGTGTGATTGTTTCCTTCGAGATGCTGGATATCGCCCCTAAAGTCGGCGACGTGGAAAATCCAATCAAGGAAAAGAGTCTCGCCACAGCCGCCAGCGAAATGCACCAAATGCTGAAGGAAAAGAAACTGGACGTCTACATACAAAACTATAATCAGGTAGGTATTTACTCAAACCGGTCTAGCCCCGTCGGCTGCACCTCTGCAAAGGGGTAACAATCCTTCGCCCCTACGAAGCCACCCGTTGGCCGTAGGTGAACGCCCGTGGTAATTAACGACTGAATCCTGTCGGTTGAGCAGTCTCTGACATGCAACAATCCACTTTGGCCCTTGCTTAGGCTAGACGGGCTGTCGGAGAGGTCCCCTCTGAGCAATCGGCTGGTCAGATCAAACCCTAGCACCTATATGATTGTCCTGACCTTATTACACTTATGGCAAATCCCAACCCCTTTTTTATGATATAAGTGCTAGAGAGCACTGGTTGAGGGTCTTAATGGTGAAATTCCAATTTTGGAGCTCTGGGGAATGTGGAGTACACCTTCATCGCCATTACTTCCAGGTCCACTCTGACCCGGAGTGGTAGTACCTGTTACGGTCCAATCTATAGGTTAAATAGATAAAAAATGTGTTAAGAATGTTTGAATTCTCAACAAGAATGAATAAAACAAAAATGTTTTCGGCATAAAATAACCCAACAAGGGTTGACATACCCTAAAAACCAACCAACCAACCAACCAACCACAACAAATATTTTTGTTACTTCTGTGGTGTTATGGCACAAATCAAACTCGTAAAGTGTTAGTTCCCGAATTAGACGTTTATCTGTACGGCTTTCAAATATACGCCCGCGCACCAATTACCACGATACTACCAAGTACAGCGGGTACTCCACACGATTTGAACTGCTTCGGTTATGTGATATGTATTTACTAACCCGTTCGCACGAGTAGGAGTTTAGCAGGCTTAAATTCAGAGTTTTCCTTCTCCTAGACTGGTTACCATACCAAGGTTAAAGAATCGACTCTGCCCCACTTATTTACCCATAACTGAAGGGAAAAATAAATTGTATGTATACCTTTCCCAAGGATATTGACGCTATTGTGAAATGAAAACAGCCTCGTCCAGCATTTGAACTTGGGTCGACGAGTTCATTCCAACGATTCTGACCATATACATCATGCTCCTTCACAAAAAAAAAAAAAAAAAAAAAAAAAAAAAAAAAAAAATATATAGCTTTTCCTGCACCAGGATTTGAATTCGTTTCACCGCATCCAATTCCTACGACGATAACCATTACACGACGAACGCCTCCCGTGGTAGTTGGTGCGCTGACACGTTGTGCATTGCTTCATTCTGTATGCGATTTGGAAGTTAAAAAGTTTTACTATATTTTGATACTTGCTAGTTTACGGTGCGTATATCACATGGTTTTGGTTTTGTTTTGTTTTACGGCATATCAATCTCAGTGGGTCATTTAATGTCGATAAAGTTTGAAATAAATCAATTCTTAATGGATAATACAATTTTTTTATAAATACATTTTTCTATTTAACCCATAGATGGGACCCTAACAGTATTACACTCCTCGGTCAGAGTGGACAGGAAGCAATGTGATGAAGGGGTGCTCCACATTCCCAAACCTCCAGAACTGGAACCTCACCATCAGATAGAGTTAACGTCATTCCCATGACATGTAGACCCGCAGCCACCGCCCTTCTAGCACCCATATGATAAAAAGGGGTTGGGGCTTGCCATAAAGGTAATAGGGTTAGGAAAATCATATAGGTGCTACGGGTTGACGTGACCAGCGATTTTTGATCGGAGGGGCCTCTCCGATCGCCCGTCTAGCCCAAGATAGGCCAAAGTGGAGTATTGCATGTCATGAACGCTCATCCACTGGGCTCTATCCTTAAGCATCACGGTCGCACCCACGGCCAACAGGTGGCCCCATTGGGGAGTCTTACCCCTCTGCAGAGGTGCAGTCGGTGCATTCTAACGCCCCAGCCGACAGGGCGGGCTATATCACGTGACCGAAATATATTACAAAACTTTTGACTCACCCTAGTATTTAAAAAAAAAAAAAAAAGTTTGCTGCAAAACTATTTAAAATCAAGCTATTCTAGTCTAATAGATAATTCACTTTCATAGGATTGTCCTAGCGGAGGTTTTTTTTTTTTTTTTTTTTTTTTTAAGTCTAATTGATATAAAACGTTAAAGTTTTATACAAATGATGATAAATAAATTATAAATAAATTATAAATATATATTAATAATTAATATATTAATAATTAATACAATATAATATTAATATATAACATATAATCTTATTATAATGGAGATTGTGTGTTTTTCTGTCTGTAACCGAAACTATATTCCTACTCAAGTCACAATTCTCCTAGTTATTGACATCACATTCTCCATGATTTTATTTTTATATTAACCTCAATTATTAATAAAATTGTCTTACATTATTAATACTGTTAACTATATCTACATATTGACAACATGCAATTATATTTATGTATACAAGAAAATAGCGGTTTACAGTGTGAATGGGAAGGCTAATTTGCATATTAATATTAAAAAATCGAATTTAATAAATATGTGCTAGTATTATTGATTTCTAACTGTTTGTTTTTATTTAATGAATATAAGCAAAAAATCTCTTCAATGAATCTTAAATGAAATCCATTATCAAGATAAAATACTGTCATTTTATTCTTTACTTCCTCTTATAACTAAATACTTAAATTAGAAAAAATAACAATGAAAGACGAGAGTGATGGAAGAGTAAGTTTCAGTTGTTCCATTTTTTATTATACTCCTCTGTTTCAATCTTTTATATACACCCCTCTGTTTCAAATCTTTTTATCTGTATTCTTATTTAGTTTCATTAGCCTTTCTAATTTAATACAATATTTTATTACATTTAAAAGTTAAATACTTGCACCCGGAGGGTATATAATTGCTAGTAATATATATAATATATATAATATATAATATATATAATATATAATATATATATATATTAATATTAATTAATTATATAAATATATATATAAAATTATATATAAATTATAAATATATAACAACGTGATGCGTTAATACAAATTATTATCTAATAGATAATTCACTTTCATAGGATTGTCCTAGCGGAGGGATTTTTTTTGTTTTTTAAAAGTCTAATTGATATAAAACGTTAAAGTAGGCTGCCTCATCGCTGGTTTGAACAAAGGTTAACCCCAGAATGTTATCTCAACGTCTCTGATTAGATAACATGAACTAACATTTGAGAGGTTCGTTGGTTGGCTGGTTGGTTGGTTGGTTGGTCGGTTGGATTTTACGGCATCTCAACCCTTGTTGATTTATCTTGTGTCGAATACATTTTTCTCTCTTCGGCCCTATGAAAGAGGGTTTGACGAGGAAGTGAAATATGTAGTAAAGAAGTGGCTCAAAGAACAGTCAAAAGAATTTTACGGGACAGAGATACATGCTCTTATTCGAAGGTGGATCATTGCTATTGAGTGAAACGTTGACTATGTGGAGAAGTAGGGATGTGATCCACAGAGGAACAGCTTCATTTTGATGTATGATACATGTTCTTATGTTGGTAATTATATCTGTCCTGAAAAAAATAGCATTACTTTTTGATGTTAAAAAAATAATTACATACTTTTATTGATCAGCAAATTTTCGAAAGAGAAAAGAGAAAATGAAAACTTAAGGGCCCTTTCAACCGGTGCTTTGTCAAAAGTAATGACCGGTAGATCGTTTAAAAGTCACAATGTAAATTAAATGGGTAAAAGAGAGATTCAATCAAACGAAATGGTGGGGTCATATGAAGGCAAATAGGGGGAGAAAAAATGCCTTCATATTACCCCACCATAAAGAATACACCGACTGCACCTCTGCAAAGGAGTAAGACTTCCCCAATGGGACCACCTGTTGGCCGTGGGTGGCGCCCCGCGATGCTTAAGGACGGAATCCTGGTGACTGAGCAGTCTATGAAATGCAACACCCCACTTTAGTCCTTACTTAGGCTAGACGAGCGGTCGGAGAGGCCCCCTCCGATCAATTGGCTGGTCACATCAAGCCCTAGCACCTATATGATTGCCCCAACCCTTTTTATCATATGGGTGCTAGAAGGCGGTGGTTAAGGGTCTTCATGTCCTGGGAATGACGTTAAACTATAGCTGATGGTGAGGTTCCCGTTCTGGAGGTCTGGGGAATATAGAGCACCCCTTCATCACCATTGCTCCTTGGTGCACTCTGACCCGGAGTGGTAGTACCTGTAAGGGTCACATCTATGGGTTAAATAGAAAAATGTGTTTATAAAAAAATTGAGTATCCCCCCCAAAAAAAAAAAAAAATTAAAAAAATGAATTTATTTCAAAACTTTGTCGGCATTAAATGACCCACTGAGGTTGATATGCCGTAAAACAAACCAAACCAAAATTTATTTTGAACCTTTATTTTGAATTCCGTTTTAGATGATCACAGTAAATCCAGGAGAAATAAATATTGATAGTGTAAACCTCAAACCATCAGCGGTAACATACAGCGGAGGTAAGTTGTCTCAACATTCATTCTCATATCGATGTTATACCAGCGGGGTTACTCGGCGCTGCCCATGTATTATTATTAACACTAATAATGTACAAATATTTTTCATCTCTTTTAATCAGAAAATAATTAGAGAATTGACCATATTTATTACAATTTATTTGGTAATTTATGAGAAAGTGCGTCCCGGTCTCCTGCCTTAAAAATTGCTACCTGGTGACTATCATAATAACGACCCCAGCTCGTCGTAATTCTTGTTTATTTAACGTAATTTGTCGTAATTCTTGTTTAGATATGAAGATGGATATATAGTTTTGAATAGACTAGATAGATAGATAGATAGATAGATAGATAGATAGATAGATAAACAAACAAAATAATATAGATAGATATGAACAAATGGAGATAGAGAGATAGATATTTTCGACAAGTAATACCTGCCCCCTTGATTTAAAGGAGCAGGGCTGGGTTTATTGCCCAGTGCCTGAGGCGCCCCCTTGAGAGGGAATGCCGACGGGATCGATGCAATTTTTCACCCGCCATCCACGAGCTTCGGTTTGTGGGTAGTCCCACATTAATAGGACCTTGTGCCTAATCCGTACAAGTGGGGTACGAGGTAAATACAATATAATTTCCATTTCAAATTAACACTAGTATTCGGGACCTCCAATATCTTATCATTAGGAGATTCGGTGTTTGTCTGTCTGTAATCAAAACTACGTCACTGCTTACGTCATCCTACTCTCAAAGATTGCGTAAGTTTATCAATGAGTATTTAATTTATAGCCAAAATTATTAACACATAGAATAATCTTTTAATATGTATTCTTATATAATTTCGCTAATCTTTCTGATTTAATATATTTCATAATATATTAATATTTTGAAGGCCAATACAATGCGTATGGAAAATAAAAACAAAAAAGATGTTATTTTTGTCTTATCGATTTCGAAGCATAAACTTCATCATCAGAATTTCGTATCAGAAATGGACGTGCTTATGTTTTTCTTTGTGTGGTTATAATTTCTCTTCTTATTTCCTTTTCCTCTCCTTTTTTTTTCTCTTCTTCTTTCTTCTTTCTCCTCTCATTTTATGAATGAAATGGGCGAATAACTGTAATTTCTTATTTCTCTCTCTTTTTTAAATGTTTGTTGAGAACAAATGTATCTAATATTGTCTGTCATCCGGTCAATGTGTTCCAAGTTTGTTGCCATGTCAAAATTCAAAATTAAAAAAAAAAATTTTTCTTTTAAATTATTAATACATAGAATAATCTTTTTATATATATTCTTATATAATTTCGCTAATCTTTCTAATTTAATATATTTCATTACATTAAAACTTAAATACTTGCACCCGGCGGAGCGTGCATATATTTGCTAGTATCTGATTATTATGTGATTTTTCAGATTCAATGTTTGGTTTGGCTTTGGCAATGACTCTTATTGGGATGTTTTTTTTGTTTTTTTTTAATTTTTAATGTTGACATGGCAACAAACTTGGAACACATTGACCGGATGACAGACAATATTAGATACATTTGTTCTCAACAAACATTTAAAAAAAGAGAGAGAAATAAGAAATTACAGTTATCGCCCATTTCATTCATAAAATGAGGGAGAAGGAAAGCAGAAGAAGAAGAAAGAGAAAAAAAAAAGAGAGGAAAAGGAAATAAGAAGAGAAATTGTAACCACACAAATAAAAACATAAGCACGTCCATTTCTGATACGAAACTCTGATGATGAAGTTTATGCTTCGAAATCGATAAGACAAAAATAACATCTTTTTGTTTTTATTTTTCATACGCATTGTATTGGCCTTCAAAATATTAATATATTATAACATACTTAACAATGCTTCAAGCAAATTACCAATGGCTTTTAATATATTTCATTACATTAAAACTGAAATACTTGCACCTGGAGGATGCATATATTTGCTAGTATCTGATTATTATGTGATTTTTCAGGTGCAATGTTTGGTTTGGCTTTGGCAATGACTCTTATTGGAATGGTTTTCTCTGCTTTTATTACGTTTAAAATAAAAAATAGGTAAAATCATGTAAGTATATAAATCGCTTGATATCTCTATCCCTTTCTTTCTCTCTCTTTCTCTTTCTCTTCCTCTTTCTCTTTCTCTCTCCTCTTTCTCTCTCTCTTTCTCTCCCTTCTTTCTTTTATTTAGTGGAAATATCTGTTTTTTGTCTGTTCAATCTATCTATCTATCTATCTCCTTCTGTTCATATATATCTACCAATGTATCTCCTTATTTTAATATCTATCTATCTATCTATCTATCTATCTATCTCAGTCTGTTCATATCTATCTATCTATCTATCTATCTATCTATCTATCTATCTCAGTCTGTTCATATCTATCTATCTATCTATCTATCTATCTATCTATCTCAATCTGTTCATATCTATCTATCTCAGTCCGTTCATATCTATCTATCTATCTATCTATTTCAGTCTGTTCATATCTATCTATCTATCTATCTATCTATTTCAGTCTGTTCATATCTATCTATCTATCTATCTATCTATCTATCTATCTATCTATCTATCTCAGTCTGTTCATATCTATCTATATATCTATCTATCTCAGTCTGTTCATATCTATTTATATATCTATCTATTCCAGTCTGTTCATATC
>CM042160.1:94719275-94724275 GCA_023376005.1 Doryteuthis pealeii | reverse complement strand
ATATATATATATATATATATATATATATATATATATATATATATATATATATATCACGTACAAACGTAAACACGCAAACATGCAACACGAGAATACAGTTAAAAAACGCACACATTTGACCATTTACACCATTTCTGTCATTTTAAAAAGAGAGTTTAACGTCATTCCCAGGACATGTAGACCCTCAGTCACCACCTTCTAGCACATATGATAAAAAGGGGTTGGGGTTGCCATAAGGTCAATAGGGTTGGGGCCATCATATAGGTGCTAGGGCTTGACATGACCAGCCGATTGATCGTAGGGGGTGGCCTCTCCGACCGCCCGTCTAGCCCAAGATAGGTCCAAAGAGGAGTATTGCAAGTCATGAAGTGCTCATCCACCTGGGTTCTATCCATTAGCATCACGGGTCGCCACCCACGGCCAACAGGTGGCCCCATTGGGGGAGTCTTACCCCTCTGCAGAGTTGCAGTCGGTACATTCTAACGCCCCACCGACAGGGCAGAGAGACAGATAGAGTAGGAGTAGAGATGGGATGAGGGTCTCTTACTTGTTACTCTTCTATTTGATCGGCCGCTTCTTCTGCTGATTCGGCCGCCATCTTCTATTGTTGGGCTGATCCTGTGGGTTGCTTCTTCTTTCTTTTTCGGTCTGGGTGTCTGGGAATTATGCTACTTAATCAATAAAGCAAGCCTTGTTGTTTTTCTTATAAGTCTTTTATTTCAACAATTCCGGCCCATATTTCAACGGCGGATCGAGAGCGGCTCTCAGAGCGAGTGACTTTGAGTTCACTGGCTCTGAATCTTTAGTCGCATCTAAACTCACGCCTGTAATCGCGTGCATTCGGAGGGGTAAAGACGGGGTCATCCACATGCCAATCACAATCCCAACGGTTGTGGAAATTCCCCACTCAACATCCTCTGATTTTAAATCTAACGAATCTTATTCACAAATATTCTTACTATCTATAAATTATGTAACACTCTCGCTACAAGTTTCACTAATAAGAGGTTCTCTCACTAGCACGGTCACTAGCAGATCCATGGATAAAAAAAGGGTTGACAATCCATAACTTGGACTTGCTACTGGTTCTCAGAACGAACGAAATTCCAAGAACAGTTTTTTTACGAACCGGTGCGAATCGGCTGAATCCCATCACTGCCAGCCCTGTCGACTGGGGCTGTAGTATACGCCGATTGCAGCTCTGTAAGAGAATAAGATCCCTCCCCTCAAAATGTGGTCCTCAGTTGGCCGTGGGCAATGGCCTGTGATGTTTAAGGACAAAATTCTGGCTGAGCATTTCATGGCCTGCAACACTCTACTTTGGACCTTACTTGGGCTAGATGGACGGTCAGACGATGTGGGTATCCAACAAGAATATTAAGAATACGTCGACTATGTTCCCTTCTGAGGGGTAAGACCTACCCTCCTCCCTCAAAAAATGCATCTGATGTTGAGGCTTTAGTTCCATTTTTATTATAAAGAAAGAAAGAGAAGAAAAAAGACATGCTACACAGAAAAATATAACGAGAAAGAAAAAGAAGAAAAGAGAGTAGTGGAAAAATAAAAAGAGGGAGTTAGTGCACGGAAGCGATAACGCTAGTCTATTTCAATCGATGATGAAAAGAAAGAAAAAGTGAGAGAGACAAAGAGGAGAGAGAGAGAGAGAGAGAGAGGGGGGAGGGGGAAGACAGGGAGTAATTAAAAAAGAAGAGAGACAAAAGAGAAAAGAGAAATAGGAGAGAGAGAGAGAGAGAGAGAGAGAATAAAGAAAGAGAGAGAAAGAAAGAGAAAGAGAGAGAGAGAGGAGGGGAGGGATGAGAAAAGCCACAGAGGAAAGAGAGAGAGAGAGAGAGAGAGAGAGAGAGAGAAAGAGAGAGAGAGAGAGAGAGAGATCAACATTATTATACTTTTTATATATTTAACTATATAGTAATAGCTCTTAAGTAAACATATTAGATGTAGTAATTAACCAAACTGTAGTATATATACAGGCCCTGTTAGTAATCTATTAATAATGGAGATTCGCTTCCGGTTTTTGTCTGTAAAAAAATTACGTCACTGGTTACGTCACATTACCCAAAATCATCATAACATGCAATAAATACACTCAAAATTTGAACATGCAACATTAGACAGTCCTCATTGTTTTATAAAACAAGTTTTAATAAATACATGACTGGTTTTATATATCTATATATAGTTTGTTTTATTTTAATACATATTTAAAGTTTACATTTCAAATTGTTTTATTTTTTAATCCTTTAATGAATTTGATGATTTTACTTACTTAGGGTACAAACTCGCTGACATTGAATTTTTTACTCCCACCCCTCAGGCAATATGTTTCAAAAATCTATTTTTACATCGCCCGGGGGGTCGTTTTTTTATTTTGTACTAGTAATAATAATTAAAGAAACCAAAACCAAATTAAATCTAAATTAGTATAGTGTAGGCACAGTCCAGAATGAAGCTGTACTTACCAAGATAGAAATAAACAATGAATAGAACGTTAATTTTTTCAGAATATAAGGTGGGTCAAAAAGTACAAAAAAATCTCAATACATTTTTTACACACCTTGTATATATATATATATATATATATATTTTCAGAATACAAGGTGTGTCATAAAAGTGCCAAGATAGAAATGAAGAATGAATGGATCGTTAATTTTTACATAATACAAGGTGTGTCAAAAATTACAAAAAATCTCGATACTTTTTGACACACTTTATATATATATATATATATATATATATAATATATTCTTAATTGAAGTCGAAAAATCTGGGAAGGGCCGGTTGGTGTAACCGTTAGAGTCCCCGCCTGTCAGCTTGACAGTCAGGGTTCGAATCACACACAAAGCTGTCTTCCTGTCTATAGCTCTGCTGATGAGGCCCAATAGGCCGAAATGTACATACAGAGATTGATTTTTCTCGATTTGTTTAACCTTACATTTGAATAGGTATGCCCGCCTAATTCATTAATTATTAATTAATTAATTTTCAAAAATTAGGTACGACTTCAATTAAGCACATATTTCACAAAAATTGTCGGCTAAAAAAACCATCGTTTGTTTGTTTACTTCTCATATATATATATATATATATATATATATATATATATATATATTATTGTGTTAAATACAATGGAGATTTCCTGTCTCCTACCCCCATTCCCCACAACTTTTCATATAATTCCTGCATGTTTCTCCTACTTCCTCCTACCACTACCCGGTTGCTTGACCATCTTGCGTGTTTAAAAGAACCAGGAACCAGCTTGATTACAGTTACCCCTGACGATGGCACTACGAAGTGCTGAAAGTACTAGGGATGAAAGCTTTTGTGGATTTATCAATCGAATCCACTCTAATGTTGAAAAAAAAACAAACCATGCGCGTTTGTTTACGAAAGCCAATGACGTCATCAATGCATATAAAAATTTACGGTTAATAACATCATATTCACACATTCACTATACACTTAACATCTTTCATGTTGTCCCTCACATAAACATTACTTAACAGTGTCCTGAAGATGGTACAATATACCGAAATGCTTAAGTATTGACACATAAAATTGTTTCCCCTAATCATAACATCCTGTGTTTGTTATATTTTAAAATTATTTACTTCTCATATTGTCGGATTAATTTCCTCACCATCTTTCCATATATATATATATATATATATATATATATATATATATATATATATATATATTATAATGGAGATTGTGTGTTTTTCTGTCTGTAACCGAAACTATATCACTACTCAAGTCACAATTCCCTTAATTATTTACGTCAAATTATCCATGGTTTCATTCTTTTAAACCTTCAGTTATTAATAAAAATTGTTTTACATTATTAATACTGTTAACCATATCTACATACCAATAACATGTGATTGTATTTATATATACAACAAAATAGTGACATACAGTATGAACGAGAAGGCTTATTTGCATATTGATATTTAAAATTTGATTTTAATAAATATGTGCTTGGTATTATTGATTTCTAATTGTTTGGTTTTATCTTATTGAATATGAGCAAAAATCTCAGGAATAAATCTTAAAAGAAATCCATTAACAAGAAGAAATAACTAATATTATTCTTTACTTTCTATTTTAACTAAATAGTTAAATTAGGAAAATTTACCAATGAAAGACAGGAGTAACGGAAAATGATGGAAGAGTTAATTTCAAAGTTGTTCTATTTTTCAATCATACCCCCTCTGTTTGAAAAGTTTTTATCTGCATTCTTATTCAGTTTCATCAGCCTTTCTAATTTAATATATTTTATTATATTAAAACTTAAATACTAGCACCCGGAGCGTGCATATATTTGCTAGTATATATAATGCACATTCACTATGAAATAAACTTGCAAATTATTATGTTGCCGAATTGGGTCTCATATTGCTGAACTTTTGACTCGCCTTTGTTGCTCCGAGATTTCAGAATGGAAATTGGAGAATACAGTAATTTACGTCGAATCAAATCAATTTTGAATAGTCGAACTGAAATAAATAATGACAGTTTTCCATTTGTAGAGTGTATTTATAACAATTGCCAATTATACAAAACTCATACAACAAGAGGCAGCCAATTTCACCAATGATTAAGTACAGAGGGAACTCGAATGACATTAACAATAAAAGCCAATAAAGAACTACTAATTAAAATATAAGACTTATTAACAATAAAAGATGATGAATAGGATATTTTGTGTTCCTCTTTTGTTCATGATTATTCTATTTTTATACTGATGTAAAATCCTTACAGGGAAGAAAGATTGATTGAAACAATTTTGAAATGAGAACGAGAATGTTTGTTTGTTGTTTTTGTTTTAATAACGCGGCATAATTTTTCAACTCAGGTGGGAATATTTAAAAAAAAAATGCCAATAAGTTTGAAATACAATCACAGAACAAATTCACAATTCTTAAATGGATAAACAATTTTTTTAATAAATACATTTTTTTCTTAATTTTACCATAGAT
>CM042160.1:94684360-94711498 GCA_023376005.1 Doryteuthis pealeii | reverse complement strand
GTCTACCTAGAAGATCTTTGTTTTTCTTGGTTGTACTTAGTGTGTTACATATATGTTAGATACTCTTTAATCTTGATTTATCCTGTTACATATATTCTTTCGTATTGAAATTTCAGCATTGTGCATGTTCTCGTATGGCTTGTAGAGCGAGTTACAGCGCTTTTTTACCATTCATCTGCTGTTCGCGTTCTGGGGGATGATGCTGAAATTTCGGAAGCGTATTTACTTTAGCGCCTTCGGATTTTCAATGTGTAAGCACTACTCCAGTTTTTTAGCTTAGAGTTAGTACTTCGTTATCCCATCAGTATTTGTATTCTTAAGTCGATCTCTAGTCTATGTATGTTTCGTAGTTTTCTACGCGCTACGTCATTGTTGTTTGGGGTCTACGATAAATGTCATTATTCCAATGTATATCGAAATTTTGTGTATTATTAATACTACATTGACACAGGTCGCTCTCGCATATAGAGAGATCCAAGAAAAGACCCGTAAGTACCACAGAAGAAACACCTTATATCGCTGAATAGACCAGCACATTAGATAGATGTTATACTGATCAGTCAATTGTCTCATAGTACTGAATATACCAGATGTAAGTGTATGCATAGTGTATATTCTTTCCTTTCTTTAACATATTCAGTATTTATTTTTTCATTGTGCCGGTAATAGATAGGTTATGTCATGTGTTTGGCTATGATCCTGTTTCGTGTTGTTCCTTTGGTGTTCTCTTCGTGTCTTTGGTTATGAATCCTTATGGGTTGTTCCTTGGTGGCTCCTGGTGTTGGATGATTTTGGTTGTTCTTGCTGTTCCCTTCTGGTGTTTGGGTATGATCTTTGGTTTTCTTGGTTGTCTCCTTTACTGTGGTTTATGATATGTCCCTTGTGTGTCTCCTTTGGTTGTCCCTTGGGTGTCTGGGTCATGATCTTTGGTTGTTTCTTGGTGCTTCTCTGGTGTGGTTATTTTCTATTATTCCTCTGGTTCGCTATTCCTTGGTGTCCCTTAGTGTTGGGTATGATCATTGCGTTGAGCAAAGTCGTTGGTAGCAGGTCCGTTCGTCGATGTCAAATAAGGTGCAAATGAACGACTTTCCATATCGGCGATTAAATAGTCAACTAACCACGTATTCGAGCTGTTGATTGGCTGAGTTTAATCCCCGTGACCATGCCGAGTCTATAAATTTTATTGGTGGATTCCAGCACGCCTTATATCCCCAAAATATTGGTGGTGTAATCATTAAAGTCGTAGGAAATGAACTCGTCGCCCTAAGTTCAAATCATGGACGTGGTAATTGCATTTCACTTAGCGCTAATACCCTTTGGAAAGGCATGAATCGTACTCTCCCTCCAGCTATGGATAAATAGTAGTGCAGAGTGGTCTCTTTAACCTTGTTTAGGCAACCGGTCTAGGAAAAGGAAAACTCTGAATTCAAACCTGTTAAATTCCGCTTAAGAAATTGACCTTGTGTCACATCCTGCTCGTGCGGAGGGTTGGTAATATATATATATATATATATATATATATATATATATATATATATATATCCCCAAAATATTCCAACACGTATAAAGCATTAGATGTCGGAAACTTCCGAAGTTGCCTTGTTGAGAATTTTGATATATAAGGTGTGTGCTAGATCCTCGCTCTTACTTATAGACTAGGCGAGATCATGTGATCTATTCCTTGGCCAATCACTGGCAGTACTCTGAGGCTGATACAATACTTAACTACCCTACTGGTCATAATTACTGCAGTCTTCATTGATGACGGACAGAGGATTAATCACTGGACCTTTACCAATACCCAGGATAGGACTTATACGCTTACCAAAGGATCACCAAAGGATTCCATAACATAGGACTTTCTTTAAGCCCTTTTCAACTGGCCAAGGATGGCACTACTTAAAAACTTTACATGCCTAACCCTGACACTAATACTAACCCCAATCCTTACCCTAACCCTAACTCTGATTTCAAACCTGATAAACTTTGCATAAAAATTGACCACGTGTGCATCCTGCTCGTGCGGATGTTTAAGTAATTTCATATAACCTACATTCGTTCATACCTTACTGAATATGGGGATGCACGTTGTCGAATTAATAGTAAAGGTATGCATTGATTTTTTTTTTTACAATTAGCAAAGAAAATATGTTATATGATAATAGACATTTAGTTGGTTGTTTTTTAATGAAAAATCAATCCTTATGGGGTATTTAATGCCAAATCATGTTTATATATACTAGCAAATATATGCACCCTCCGGGTGCAAGTACTTAAGTTTTAATGTAATAAAATATCATATTAAATTAGAAAGACTAACGAAATAAGAATGAAAAAAAAAGAATTGAAAAAAAAAATAGAACAACTGAAACTTACTCTTCCATCCCTTCCGTCTTTCATTACTAAATTTTTCTAATTTAACTATTTAGTTAAAATAGGAAGTAAAGAATAAAATTACAGTTATTTCTTGTAACTAATTTTCTTTTAAGATTTATCTCCGAGATTTTTGCTCATATTCATTAAAATAAAACCAAACAATTAGAAATCAATAATACCAAGCACATATTAAAATCAAATTTTAAATATCAATATGCAAATAAGCCTTCCCGTGCATACTGTATGCCACTATTTTGTTGTATATATAAATACAATTGCATGTTATTTGCATGTAGATATGGCCAACAGTATTAATAATGTTAAACAATTTTATTAATAATTGAGGGTTTAAATAAAAATAAAATCATGAAGAATGTGACGTAAATAACTAAGGGAATTGTGACTTGAGTAGTAATATAGTTTCGGTTACAGACAGACACGCAATCTCCATTATAATAATAAGATATATTACCTGTTCTGCGCTCTGTACCTTCATTGGGGTTCTAGACATCGTATATTGAAGATATACGATGTCTAGAACCCCAAATGTTGTGATATTCTGTGCTGGCCGATTTGAGGGCACGAGTCAGAAAACAGGTCACAAGGATAAAAAAAACAAACAAACAACAACTACAAGTGTTTGTAAACAAGACGCGGATGGAAGAAGGGGTCTGTGATATTTAGAAATCTATCTCAACTGGCTGGCTACTGACTTCCCTTGTTGTGGATTCGGGGCTAACTACTGCTACCGACGTTGACACCTCTAGGGCCCGGGGTTGACTGCTTTAGTGCTCGAGTTTAGCTGTATTTATGTCAAACTCTCCTTCCCCACCCATCTTCACCGGACCACACATATAGCCAGTACTTAAATCGAATCGCCGACTTCTAGTCATCATTAACCCTTAAAATTAAAGTAATTAAATCTTTTTCCAGAGGTAGTGTCTTCAATACGTCGACCATTAATTTTTTCAAAAGAGATTTTCTCATAAAAATAGCCTCTTTGCTTTTAATACCTGAGTGCATAAGATATTATCACTAAGTGGCCTAACTTCATGGTGGTAGCACAGTCTCTTTACGGCCTAATCTTTGGATTCGTAAAAAGGTCAACCGCCCACCCCTTTTACTTATGCCTGGCTTTAACCTATTCTCTTTTTTTATTCATTTATTTATTTATTCTGACCATGTTCGTCTTCAATCATAGTATCACAATACATTCTTTTTTAATTGATTGTTTTATTGATTTCTTTTGTTGTCAGGTGTATCCTACGTTATCAACCAAGTTCTTGGTAACTGTACGGCCCGACCAATTCCGCACAAGGGGCTCGATGTGAACAACATAAACGCGCACGATGTCCGAATGTCAAGTGCTTCTGTGTTTTTTGATTTTCCAACCAAGAATTACTCATATGAGGGAAGCGTAAGTAAAAAAACTGACCTTATACATTGTTTTTTTTTTTTTTTTTTTTTTTGTTTGGTTTGGTTTTACGGCATATCAACCCCAGTGGGTCATTTAATGCCGATAAAGTTTTGAAATAAATCAATTCTTAATGGATAATACATTTTTTATAAATACATTTTTCTATTTAACCCATAGATGGGACCCTAACAGGTACTACCACTACCAACATTGTATGAGCTGACTTATGAGTACTTGAGTGTATGTGCCTGTATGCCTATGTGTATGTACTTGAATGTATGTGAGTATGTCTATGTGTATGTCATTGAGTGTATATGTGCCTGTAAGTATGTCTATGTGTATGTACTTGAGTGTATAAGTGTGTCTATGTGTATGTGTGTCTATGTGTATGTGTGTCTATGTGTATGTACTTGAGTGTATATGTGTCTGTGCGTATGTCTATGTGTATGTCACTGAGTGTATATGTGTCTGTAAGTATGTCCTGTGTATGTACTTGAGTGTATATGTGTCTGTGAGTATGCCTATGTGTATGTACTTGAGTGCATATGTGTCTGTGTGTATGTCTATGTGTATGTACTTGAGTGTATATGTGTCTATGTGTATTTTTATGTGTGTGTACTTGACTATAGGCATGTCTGTATGTCTATGTGTATGTAATTGGTTGTCTATGTGTCTGTGTGTATGTCTATGTGTATGTACTTGAGTGTATAGTGTCTGTGTGTATGTCTATGTGTATGTACTTGAGTGTATAGTGTCTGTGTGTATGTCTATGTGTATGTACTTGAGTGTATAGTGTCTGTGTGTATGTCTATGTGTATGTACTTGAGTGTATATGTGTCTATGTGTATTTTTATGTGTGTGTACTTGACTATAGGCATGTCTGTATGTCTATGTGTATGTAATTGGTTGTCTATGTGTCTGTGTGTATGTCTATGTGTATGTACTTGAGTGTATAGTGTCTGTGTGTATGTCTATGTGTATGTACTTGAGTGTATAGTGTCTGTGTGTATGTCTATGTGTATGTACTTGAGTGTATAGTGTCTGTGTGTATGTCTATGTGTATGTACTTGAGTGTATATGTGCCTGTAAGTATGTCTATGTGTATGTACTTGAGTGTATATGTGTCTATGTGTATTTTTATGTGTGTGTACTTGACTATAGGCATGTCTGTATGTCTATGTGTATGTAATTGGGTGTCTATGTGTCTGTGTGTATGTCTATGTGTATGTACTTGAGTGTATATGTGTATGTGTGTCTATGTGTATGTATTTGTGTGTATAGTGTCTGTGAGTATGTCTATGTGTATGTACTTGAGTGTATAGTGTCTGTGTGTATGGGTATGTACTTGAGTGTATAGTGTCTGTGAGTATGTCAATGTGTATGTACTTGTGTGTGTGTGTGTGTGTGTGTTTATGTGAGTTTATGTGTGAGTGCCTGTCCAACAATGTCTTATTATCATTCCAGGTTTGGCCTACACTTTTGTGTGTGTGTGTGTATGTGTGTGCGTGTGCCCTAAGCACATCTGATTATTGTTCTTTTCTTTTTTTTAGCTTATGTTAGCATGTAAGAGGTTCTGCGCGCGCGCATGTGTGCGTGTTCTTCAGACACAGCTGATCATTTTTTTTTTTGTTTTTCCTTTTTCTTCTCTTCTCCTTCTTTTTTGTTTATACATTATATATATATATTTAAAAAAATGGACTCTCCCGTCGATTTTCGACGTATGAGGTTTCATACACACAATGAACACCCAAACAGTGATTTGTTTATAGTGGTGAAGGCTTGTGTTGGACCATCCACACTTTTTGGCACAGTCGATAGGAAAGAATTGGTACATCAAGCGTTGCCACAAACCCAATCAACGACCGACCTCAGGAATTTTGAATTCAGAGTTATCCCTCCCCTAAACTGGTTACCCACCCAAGGCTGAAGGGCCCAGTCTGCCCTACTATTTAACCCATAGCGGGAGGGAATTTTGAATTTGGAGTTATCCCTTTCCTAGACTGGTTACATACCCAAGGCTGAATATATATATATATATATATATATATATATATATATATATATATATATATATATATATATGGGGGGGGAATGCCTTAAATACCAGGGGTATCGTGATTATGGACCATTTCCACTCGTGGATATCTGAGGCCCACCGAGTTTCGTCAGACCACGTTTTTATTTTATTCAGACTGGCAAATAGCCAAATTCAGAATACATTTCTCCCCGCCCTCAGGGGCGATATTTGTGTATTCTTTCGTTCAAGCGTCTTTTTGGTTGGTGGAATCTTCTTCCTTTAGTAGTAGTGGTGCCTATGCCAGTCTGCTTTAGTCTAGTGTTAATTTTCTATCAAAATTCCTAATCTATAACACCCACTGAGTTGTACTCTTTAATCTTGACCTAGTTAGATAGTAATATATATATATATATATATATATATATATATATATATATATATGAGGAAAAAATAAGTAAAGAAAAGAAATGTAGATGGATAAAAATGAATTTTATCGATATTATCATCATTTCAACTCCATCTGATTATTTTAATAATAATAATAACGTAAATCCGTATACATTTTGATAAACAGACCGAAACACATGTGTAAGTGATATCGATTAAAAGTGATATCGATAAAATTCATTTTTATCCATCTACATTTCTTTTTTTTACTCATTTTTTACTCATATTGTCAGATTCAATTCCCTTTCCATTCTTACATATATATATATATATATATATATATATATATATATATACGAAAAGGTGGAATGAAAACATCACACAATGCTGTTAAAGAGAAAACAATTTATAATATAATCATAGCTGATACTGATCAATATTTCGATTTTACAAAAATCATCATCAGAGCTCATTCACTCCGTAGTTGTTTGGGTCGGAGAAGAATGTCAAATCAGTTCACAAACAAAAACCCTAATACTGCAAAAAAGAACGAAAGTTGTTACATTATTCACCAATGTGGGCATTCGCGCCATATATATGTACTTGAGTGTATAGTGTCGGTAAACTATCCAAATGTAGCGGATTTTGAGATGTTGACAACAAGACGAATCAATTTAAACGGAAGGGGATGGGTATTAAAAAATGTGACGGTTGGAATTCAAAAGATTTTTAGAAAAGGAAATTTTACGATTAATTATTTTTTATTTTTTTATTTTTATTTTTATTTTTTATTTTTAATATATAATATATACTAGCAAATATATGCACCCTCCGGGTGCAAGTATTTAAGTTTTAATGTAATGAAATATCGTATTAAATTAGAAAGTCTAATAAGAAGGCAGATAAAAAGATATGTAACAGAGTGGGGGTATGATAGAAAAATAGAAATGAAACTTACTCTTCTATCACTCCCGTCTTTCAATGCTGAATTTTACTTATTTAACTATTTAGTTAAATTAGGAAATAAAGAATAAAATTACACTTATTTTTTCTTGTTAATGGATTTCATTTAAGATTCATTGGAGAGATATTTGCTTATATTCATTAGAATAAAACCAAACAATTAGAAATCAATAATACTAAGCACATATTTAATAAAATCACATTTTTAATATCAATATGCAAATTAGCCTTCCCATTCACACTGTAAACCGCTATTTTTGTATATATAAATACAATTGCATGTTAATTGTATGTAGATAGGACAGCACTAATAAAAAGGTGAAGAAATTTTATTAATAATTGAGGTTTAAATAGAAATAAAATCATGGAGAATGTGATGTAAATAACGAAGGGAATTGTGACTTGAGTAGTAATATAGTTTCGGTTACAGACAGAAAAACACACAATCTCCATTATAATAAGATATTAAAAATTAAAAATAAAAATAAAAATAAAAATAATTAATCGTAAAATTTCCTTTTCTAAAAATCTTTTGAATTCAAGCCTTTAATTGCGTGCTATGTGTACGCGTATTCGTGGGTATGTGTGTGTTTTCTTTATATGTGTGCCGTGCTCATATGCGTGTGTGTGTGTGCTTGTGTGTGTGTGTTTGTTGGATTAAAAAAAAAACTTTTAAGTTTGTTTTATTCTATTTTATTTTTCAAAGAAAAAAGTTCGAGGAACGATGCTGAATCGTGGGTTGGAATTCGCACCGGTTGGCCACAGAAAAGCTCCAAGCAATCCGTTTGGGAATGGTATTTCGCCAAGGTAGGTAAAAAGGAACATGAAAAAAAAAATGATATACTCTAAAGATAAATTGAAATAAGTTAGCATATCCTTGGTCATCAGACGCTTATATAGATCTATAACATAGATTGTTATTTAGATACGTTTTTTTAAAACACCTTAATCACTATTCTTAAAAAAATACACTATATATATATATATATATATATATATATATATATATATATATATATATAATATTAAAATTCGAAGGCAATACAATGCGTATAAAAAATAAAAACAAAAAGATCTTTTTATTTATTTATTCATTTTTTATTTTTGAATTTTTATTTTTGAATTTTGACATGTCTACACACTGGCAACATACTGGCAACATACTTGCAACATTTGACCGGATGACAGCCGATATTAGGAATATTTGTTCTCCACAAACTTTAAAAAAAAAAGAGAGAGAAATAAGAAATTACAGTTATTCGCCCATTTCATTCATAAAGGAGGAGAAGAAGAAAGAACATGAAAAAATTATATACTCTAAAGATAAATTGAAATAAGTTAGCATATCCTTGGTCATCAGACGCTTATATAAATCTATAACATAGATTGTTATTTAGATACGTTTTTGAAACACCTTAATCACTATTCTTAAAAAAATACACTATATATATATAATATAAAAAAAAGTCGTCGGGGCGGCCTAAAGTCGGTATCAGCCAAACAGCGAGGGAGTCTATCCCCTTTTCACTAGTGCTAGACCAAAGAGGTTATTTTAGCGTCTGAGATGGAGCGCCACACCTACCGTCAGCTCCTTACTTTACCGCACAGATCCCTGTGCTACTCATACGCTGAGTTGGCGAGGACCGGTATCGAACTAGGAACCTTGTGGGTTCTAGCCGAATGCTCTACCGACTGAGCTAACCCGGACCATTATATAAAGGTCTTACATATCTATTTATTTGATGACAAAGGAACAGTCATGACCTTTAGGTTTCATGCATGCGTAAGCGCAAACATTCTTCATTTATATATTTCTTTATATATTTCTTTTATTATTATATTATATTATAGCTCTATTTTTTATATATTCTTTATATATTTTTTTATATTTTTCATATTGATCACTCTACCAATAATACTGCATTTTGGCACACCGTTCCAGTAAAAGCTGAAACAGTGACAATCCCAACTATAGTATATATATAATATATATATATATATATATATATATATATATATATGTTCATAAAGTTCTTGAAATTTATTCCAGAAACTAGCAAGTATGCAAATATTGCAAAACATTTGACTCAACCTAATATTTAATATTTAAATCATTTTGAAATAATCTATTATACATCTTGCAAATTCTATTTCCAGAATTAGATAATTTTTTATACAATTTAAATTGGTTACGAGGGGCGTTCAATAAGTAATGCCCCTGACCCACTTCCAGTTGTTTGATCTAGCTGAAATTTTGCATGTGCAATTATTTCTATCTCTATAGATTAAGCAGAAAATTACAGCTCGGAACTAATTGTGGTTTCTGATTTACCGGTGTTTGAACTGAGTCAGGTGTGAAACGGAGCCTGTTGAGTGTCGAGTAGTGATCCGGTTTTTGTATTTGAAAGGACGCACACCACGGGAGACTTTTGATGAAATGAAAGTAACTTATGGTGATGATGCCCCATCATATGACCTTGTAAAACGCTGGCATCGGGAATTCAAACATGGTCGGAACTCTGTGGAAACAGCTCCCAGATCTGGTCGAAAGGAAAGCGTTTCCCAGATGATGAAGCCTTGATTTCTGAAGTCACGTCGTGGTTGGAGGACCAACCTGGGCTGTTCTACAAAAACGGTCTCCAGAGCTGCATCAAGCGATGAGAGAAATGCGTAACTCTGGGTGGTTCCTATGTAGAAAAAGACTAATAACTGTGCCAAGTTTCGTTGCTTTACTTCTATGGGAAGTGAGTCAGGGGCATTTCTTATTGAACGCCCCTCGTACAATGCAACATCCTTATGTTTGTTTTTTTCTATTTTATATATTGAAAGTAATGTTCCATTTTAGATAACTGAATTTTTTTTCTCTCTCTCTCTCTCTCTCTCTCTCTCTCTATATATATATATATATATATATATAGGTATATGTAAAAACAAAATTTTTTTTGCGATGAAACAAAGAAAATACAGTGCTCAATCACAAATTGTAAGAGCTAATATTTATTTATTTTACAATGTTTTCATAGATCAATGTTCATTATAATGAACATTGATCTATGAAAACATTGTAAAATAAATAAATATATATATATATATATATATATATATATATGTGTGTGTGTATGTGTGTGTGTGTGTTTGTGTGTTTGTGTGTGTGTTTATGTGTGTGTATTCATATATATATATACGTGTATAATAAATGTTCATTATCATTCATTACCTTTCCTAGGGTTCAACAGTTGCCATAACAGGCGGTTCTGTTCAACGAGCCACGCCTTTGCAGTTCCGAGTCACCGTGCCTGAGGTTTGTATAATATTAAACTAAAATGTTCTAATCACTATCAATAGGTACCACCAATTTTCCCTGTGAATCCCCACCCCCCACTATATTTAACACAATGAATCTTGCATAAATGTTAATATTATCTTGATAAATTTTTATCCTTTAAAAGAAGAAACATTAAACAAACTCCTGATGATTTTTAAAACAATTTTTCAGCTTACGGAAATAATAAAAATTAGGAACGAAAAACAATGTTTACATTTTTGCACTGTTAAATCAATTGAAATTTGACGTAGCCTAAAACAAATTACGACTAGAGGCTTTTTTTTTTTTAAATCTACGAAAAATCAATTAATGGTCCGATTTTCACGAAAAATTTCCATAATTACTTACCTTTGATAAAAAATATGTCTGAAATAGTTTTTTCTAAAATATATTAGGGGAAATATTTTTTACGAAGTCTACCCCCCCCCCCATTTTATTTTTATGAAATATGAAAAAATGAACCGACCAAAAACGATTTTTACTTTTTTCTATGAAGTTAAGAGTCTGAATAATTATATCAGAAGACTTTTATAAGTTTCGGGGGGGGGGGTTTAGTAAATGAAGCGTGAATACAGAATTCTACTAAAATATCAATAAAGAAACTGACCCTGTTGTAGAAAAAAACGGATTGTTTTACTTATTTTTCAAGATAACAGTCAGTATTTTTTCCCTAATAGAACAAACATGTAACTTCTTTTTTCTTTTTCTTTTTTTTAAATTCCTTTTAATTTCCCGTTGAGCATTTAAGCGACGCAAGACTATTTGAAAAGTTTCATTTTTTTAAATCGGGTGAAATAAAATGGGAAAAATAAGAAATATGCGATTAAGCGACCCCATATAATCTGGATTTACATTTTTGCATTGCATCTTGACCAATTTGGACGGTCCCATTTTTAAACGTAGGGTGTTGCAGGATGATAACGGACGGGCGATTTAGGAACACCAGTATTAATATATAGTTAATAAGATTTTTGGATGTTTTTTTTTTTTTATAGAAGCAAGTTGAATAAATTATTATTTATATTTCTGCTTGAAGGCAATTATAAATGCATGTATCGAATAAGATTCGATAATTATAGAAAATAATCTTGACAAGTAAATCCCGCAAAGGATGGCTCGCTATGTAGAACACCGTACAGACTGTTTCGACTTTATTAAGTCTCTATTAAGTCTTATTAGAGACTTAATAAAGTCGAAACAGTCTGTACGGTGTTCTACATAGCGAGCCATCCTTTGCGGGATTTACTTGTCAAGATTATTTTCTATAATTATCGAATCTTATTCGATACATGCATTTATAATTGCCTTCAAGCAGAAATATAAATAATAATATATAGTTATTTACTAAGCTTCACTTAGATGTGGGACAAAGCCGAATGTAATGGGGCACCCAGTGAGGCTCGAACTCCCTCGATTCGGATATATTTGTCTATTTTCATACAATTTCAGGAACAAATTATCTACGATTTCAACATTTACGCTTACTCTTCGGATCAACCGGATCTTTCATCCTATGACGTCAGTGCTTGCTATTTATTTCACGACAGACAAGAATTTGACATTTCCCTTCCTCGTGAGTTCTCACCTGAATTTATATTACCTTTTTTTATATTCATTATTTATTCTATTTTATTTTATTATTTACTAGAAGCGGCTACCCGGCATCGCCTGGGTAGAGGGGGGGGATTTTTAAAAAATGGGTAATTTTCACCTTTAGTTGGCTAGATTCCTAGCAAATAAGGCAATTAGAGTAACCTCCCTTGACTTTCACTTTGAAACAAGCCGGTAGCTATTTTGAAAGTCTCCGTGCGAAATAAACAAATCTTAGAAACTTTTTTCGAAAACAATACAACTGCATGCTTTAACACAAAAATATCATAAAATGTGTTCTTAATAACAATTAAGTTCATTTCAGATAATTTTATGCTAGGAATTTAGCCAACTGACTTTAACTTTGAAACAAGACGGTAGCCATTTTGAATGTATCCGTGCGAAATATACAAATCTTAGAATCGTTTCGGAAACAATACAACTGCAGCTTTAACACAAAAATATCATAAAATGTGTTCTTAATAACAATTAAGTTCATTTCAGATAATTTAATGCTAGGAATTTAGCCAACTGACTTTCACTTTGAAACAAGACGGTAGCCATTTTGAATGTGTCCGTGCGAAATAAACAAATTTTAGAAACTTTTTCGAAAACAACACAACTGCATATTTTAACACGAAAATATCATAAAATGTGTTCTTAATAACAATTAAGTTCATTTCAGATAATGCGCACGCACAATTTATGCTAGGAATTTAGCCAACTGACTTTCACTTTGAAACAAACCGGTAGACATTTTGAAAGTCTCCGTGCGAAATAAACAAATTTTAGAAACCTTTTCGAAAACAATACAACTGCATGCATTAACACTAAAATATCATAAAATGTGTTCTTAATAACAATTAAGTTCATTTCAGATAATGCGCAAGCATAATTTTATGCTAGGAATTTAGCCAACTAAAGGTGAAAATTACCAAAACATGTTAATAACGCAGGTCCATTGATTGTTTTAGTCTTCCATAAGATCTGAGCTTGGTGGGAATTTTATACCTTGCTACCGGGATATGCGCAGGCCTGCCTTTCGTTTGGTTTGTTTGGTTTGTTTTGTTGTACGGCATATCAACCTCAGTGGGTCATTTAATGCCGGTAAAGTTTTGAAATAAATCAATTCTTAATGGATAATACAATTTTGTTTATCAACTCATGTTTTTCTATTTAACCCATAGATGGGACCCTAACAGGTACTACCACTCCGGATCAGAGTGGACCAGGGAGCAATGGTGATGAATGGGGTGCTCCACATTCCCCAAACCTCTAAAACTGGAACCTCACCATCAGATAGAGTTTAACGTCATTCCCAGGACATGTAGACCCGCAGCCACCGCCTTCTAGCAGCAATATGATAAAAAAGGGGTTGGGGCTTGCCATAAGGGCAATAGGATTGGGAAAATCATATAGGTGCTAGGGCTTGACGTGACCAGCCGATTCATCGGCGGGGGCCTCTTCGACCGCCCGTCTAGCCCAAGATAGGGCCAAAGTGGAGTATTGCATGTCATGAACTGCTCATCCACCTGGGCTCTATCCTTAAGCATCACGGGTCGCCACCCACGGCCAACAGGTGGCCCCATTGGGGGAGTCTTACCCCTCTGCAGAGGTGCAGTCGGTGCATTCTAACGCCCCAGCCGACAGGGCGGTCTGCCTTTCGTATAGACTTCAAATGACAGAGGGATAGGTCATCGTTTGACATTGTACTGATGACATTGTTACCTGACCAGTCTTCTTGATCACTTAAGATTGATTTACAGAAAGAAACTTTGTTACCCTTGAAAGGATAATTAATTGACCCTTGATTGTACCAGAGGGTTGCGAAACTGGGGTTGTTTCGCAATATATCGAAAATCTTTCATATATGGCATTGGCGCGTGGTTTAATGGTTAAAGTCATGGGAAATGGACTCGTCGCCCCGAGTTCAAATCCTGGACGTGGTAATTGCATTTCACTTAGCGCTAATACCCTTGGGAAATGTATGAATCCTACTCTCCCTCCAGCTATGGGTAAATAGCAGGGCAGACTGGGCTCTTTAACCATGGCTAGGTAACCATTCTATGAGAAGGAAAACTCTGAATTCAAACCTGTTGAACTCCGCTTAAGAAATTGACCTTGTTTCGTATCCTGCTCGTGCGGAGGAGTTGTTAAATATATATATGGCATTGGCAGGGACAAATTTCTCATTACATCTAAAGTATAGATATACTTGATTGGGGGGGGGGGCTCTTCGACCACCCATCTAGCCTAAGTAAGAGTCTAAGTGGATTGTTGCATGTCATGGACTGTTCATCCACCAAGATTCCGTCCTCATACATCTGTTGGAATATTTTCTATATACATATTTACCAACCCCTCCGCAAGAGCAGGATATGACACAAGGTCAATTTCTTAAGCTAATACTCCATATTCCCTATAGCTTCTGAAATGGAACTTTACTTTGTGTCGCATATTCAATTGTTGAATATTCAAGAATGAGTAAAACAAAATCTCTTCGACATAAAATAACCCACCAAGGGGTGACATGCCGTAAAAATCCAACCAACCAACCATTCTTTTTTTTTTTTTTTTTCAGTTTCGGTCAAGTTCTACATCGAAAGCAACATCAAAATGTTCAAGTTTTACGTCATCAGTTCGCTGGCCACGACAATTGGGATTACTCCGTTGAGAATTCAAAATTTGGAAGTAAGTTGTATTATTATTATTATTTTCACTTCTTTTTGAATTTTTCACATCCGCTTTAGCGGATGGTATTTTACTGGAGTCTGAGTGGCAACAAGTCTCCTTAGGTCTCCAGGACTCTTTTGAGTATCCTAGCCGATTACAGCAATGCGGTAGTCTGGATGGTCTCAACTCTTCCTCTGATTTTTAGATTCTCAAGTCTTTTTTTCCCAAGCTTTTGGGGACCATTCCGAGTACAAGAACTTTTTTGTTAATTTCTTTAAAAATTCTTTCTTTCTTTCTTTCTTTCTTTCTTTCTTTCTTTCTTCAAACTTACGTTCTTTATATTTTCTGTTAACAAAATTTCTTTCTTTATTCAAATTTACATTATAATCATTTCTTTCTTTTTTTCTTTCTTTCTTTCTTCAAACTTACGTTCTCTATATCTATATACATTTTTTCTTTCTTTTTTCTATTAAAATAATTTCTTTCTTTATTCAAATTTACATTATAATCATTTCTTTCTTTCTTTCTTTCTTTCTTTCTTTCTTTCTTTCTTCAAACTTACGTTCTTTATATTTATATAATTTTTCTTTCTTTTTTCTATTAAAAAAATTTCTTTCTTTATTCAAATTTACATTATAATCATTTTTCTTTCTTTCTTTCTTTCTTTCTTTCTTTCTTCAAATTAAAGTTATCTATATTAAGTATTCTTCTTCTTACTTAAAACTTAGACTCTTTATTTATTTACTTATTTTTTTGTTCTTTATTTTTCCTTGCATTATTATTTCCTTCTTTATTTCTATCTAGCAATATTTCTTTCTTTCTTTCTTTCTTTTTTTCTTTTTTCTTCATTCTCTCTCTTTTTTAGGTTTGTTCTTTTCTTTTTTTCTTTCTTTCTTTCTTTCTTTCTTTCTTACCCTTGTATTAAAACCCCCCAAAAAATTGATTACCAATTTCGGCAATAATTTTCTCTATCCAAAGTAATACAATTCTTTAATTAATTCCATCTATATCTTATTATAATGGAGACTGTGTGTTTTTCTGTCTGTAACCGAAACTATATTACTACTCAAGTCACAATTCCCTTAATTATTTACGTCACATTCTCCATGATTCTATTTCTATTTAAACCTCAATTAATGATAAAACTGTTTGACATTATTAATACTGTTGGCCTTACCTAAATACTAATAACATGCAATTGTATTTATATATACAACAAAATACCAGTTTTCAGTGTAAACGTAAAGCTAATTTGCATATTGATATTAAAAAAAACTGATTTTAATAAAAATGTTCTTGGTATTATTGATTTCTAATTGTTTGGTTTTATCTTAATGAATATGAGTTAAAATCTCTTCAATAAATCCTAAAAGAAATTTATTAACAAGAAGAAATAACAGTAATTTTATTCTTTATTTCCTATTTTAACTAAATAGTTAAATTAGTAAAATTTAGCATTGAAAAACGGAAGTGATGAAAGAGTAAGTTTCAGTTGTTCTATTTTCCGATTATACCCCCTCCGTTTCAAATCTTTTTATTTGAATTCTTAATTAGTTTCATTAGCCTTTCTGATTTAATCTAATATTTTATTACTTTTAAACTTAAATACTTGCACCCAGAGGGTGCATATATTTGCTATATATATAAAAGGAGTTTGATATGTACGTGTCGACGTATAACTCCAAAACGGAAAGTCACTCAGATTCGAAATCTTGAATACACCTTGATATTCTTCTAACTAAGAAACACGTCAAATTTGGTTATTGATTTTTACTAATTAAGGGATATAATTAATTAATTAAACAAAAATCAAACGATTTTCAAAAGTATCGTAAGCTGTTCCTGCTCTTTGGTGTATCAGCATCAGCTTGGCTGCTACTTTTTTCACTTGCTCAAAGAAGAAGGAAGAAAGAAGGAAAATCAGCTGCCAGTCATTCAAAATGTCCGCTACAAATATAAGTAAATTTAAACGTAAAATAAAATTCGTTTTTTTTTTGTCAATATTATGACACACAAGTTTATTTCAAAATACTCGAAAATTCAAGATTACATTTTTAAAAAATATTTTCAATGTTTAAAAAAAAGATTCCTAAAAAATAAACACTGTAATACATACATTTTCGGTGTTTTTTTTAAATTTAATTTTTAGGAACACCAGAGGGTGTTCCTAAAAATGTTTTCGTCTGGTCATGGACCGGGTACTTTGGCTAGTTTATTCATTTAAATAATAAATCGTTTATCTATTACAATGAAAAGGATTCAATTGTTCGCACCATAAGATCTTTAGGCACCCCTTTTAGATCTCGATTAAGAAAGGACATGTTTTTCATTTACACCGTCAATATTCGTTTGTTTTAACAGACGATTTTTAGATTTTTTAAATTATAAAACTAACACCTAACCCTAACCCCTAACCCTAACCTCTAACAAACAACCAGATATTGACGGTGTAAATGAAAAACATGTCCTTTCTTAATCGAGATCAAAAAGGGGTGCCTAAAGGTAATGTGGTCCAATTGTGCTTTATTCTATGTATTGAAGATTTTGGTAATTGTGACGTAAGCAGAGACCTAATCTTAGTTATTATTATTATTATTATTATTATTATTATTATTATTATTATTATTCACTCCTTTTGAGTTTTCACGTCAGCATTAGCTGATGGTCTTTCACTGGAGTCTGAGTGACAGCAAGTCTCCTCAGGTCTCCAGGACTCTTCTGAGTATTCTGGCAGATTGCAACAATGCAGTGTTCTGAATGGTTTCAATCCTTCCTCTGATTTCCAAACTTTCCAAACCCTTTTCCAATCCTTTTGGGACCGTTCCAAGTGCACTAACTACAATTGGTATCACTTTGACTTTCATATTCCATAACTTTTTCAGTTCTCTGGCAAGGTCCAGATATTTGTCCATTTTTTTTTCGTTTTCCTTCAGCTTCACCCTGTGATCTGCTGGCACTGCAAAATCCACCAGTTGACAAGTTCTTTCTTTTTTGTTTATCAACACTAGGTCTGGTCTTCTTGCTGGGATAAGGTGATCCGTTTTTATTTCAAAGTCCCAGAGAATTTTATGTGTTTCGTTCTCAAGAACAGATTCTGGTTTATGCATATACCATTTTGTTGTATGGTCAAAATTAATTCTTTTGCATAATTCCCAGTGGATCACCTTCCCAACCCAGTCGTGACTATTTGCCGGATCTTTTATTCATTTGTTGTCCACGTTGATTCGTTTTTATAACATTTTGTTCTTCTTCTTTCACAATTGTTTTAACCAATGATCACTAAACTGAGGTCGGACAGACAGCAAAGTCTCTTAGTTATTTGTATTACAGAGTCCCTTGGACCCTTTTAATCATTTTTCTTTTTGTGTTTTTCAAAGTGTCTTATGGTGTCTTATGGCCATCTAACGATTTTCAATTAAAAGTGTATTTTAATGATATAATCATATACATTTGAAGGCAATTTACAATGCAAAGTGTTAAATGATGTTTATTTACCTAAATATTTTCGAGAAAATTTATCATCATCAGAGGTAGAAGTACTTGTGTTTTTTTTAGTACCCATCCCACGGCGCCGGCGTAATCGTTTGTTGTTATTAAGTTGGAGGAATGCCAGATATTTGAAATGTTCGGGATTTTCCGTGATGGCATGTCGTTCCGTTGTACGTGCGCTCGTGCGGATTCTTCAAAATTCTTTTTTTATTTTTTTAAAACTATAAATTAAGCCTCGCCCAGGCGTGGTGAAATAAGATAATATTATTTGAATGGAAATCTCCAGTGTGAAAATCCCCTCAATATTCTCTGTCTGTATTTGTCTTTTTACAGATATTATTCGGCTATGAGCTTATTTTCATCAAATTTGAATTGGTTGATATTGCGCCCAAAGTTGGAGATGTTCCTAATCCAATAAAAGAAGTACCACTGGACAAAGCAGTCAACATACTTTTAGAAAAACTCAATTCCCACACATTTGAGATTGAAATTTTCAATGGAGCTCAGGTAGAAAATTAAGAAAAATCGTTTTTTATTTTATTCTTATTCTTTTTATTTTTCTTTCAGAACGAGCTAATATTTTTATAAATCCCCAAAAAGACAGTTTTCTTAATTGTTTTTGTTTTTCAAGTCCCAAATAGTTAATACTTTTTATAAAGTCCTAAATAGACAATATTTTTTATAAAGTCCCAAAGAGTCAATGTTTTTTTATAAAGCCCCAAACAGTCGATATTTTTTATGAAGTCCTAAACAGTCAATAATGTTTATAAATCTGCAAACAGTCAATATTTTTTATAAAGTCCCAAACATTCGATATTTTTATAAAGTCTTAAACAGTCAATAATGTTTATAAAGCTGTAAACAGTCAATATCTTTTATAAAGTCCCAAATAGTCAATATTTTTTTATAAAGCCCCAAACATTCGATATTTTTATAAAGTCTAAACAGTCAATATTTTTTATAAAGCCCCAAACAGTCAATATTTCTTATACAGTGCATGTCAATATTTTTATAAAGTCCCAAACAGACAATGTATTTTGTTTTATAATGTCTCAAATCGACAGTATTTAAAATAAAGTTCCCAAACAAATAGTATTTCTATAAAGTCCCAAAATTAATATAAAATATAAGAAAATATAAAAGAAAAAAGAATAAGGAAACAAAACGAATGCAGAAAAGACGACAGGAATGTGTTGTAGTGTAGCTAAAACCCCTTCGGCACTCTACCAGATGGACTGGTTCGTAGCCATAAAATAGCCTACTATTAAAGTGGATTAACAAGCTAAATAATAATCAGACTGACTTTGCTGCGTTGGCTATGCCAAATTGACCCTCCTCTATTAAGTTGATTAACGACTGCCATATCGTCGGATGAAGGAGGAGAGACACAAAACATTAACCATCACAATTTTTAGAGCCTCTGATGAGTTACCCTCTTCGCGCAATTAGTGAGGCTGTGAGACTCTATGTAGAATGAATGACGGAGTAACTCCTTCGTTTTTAGTAGCATCTGATTCTTTCTATTTTTTAAAGGTCCAATCGCTCTACGTACACGCGAATGCTTTTCTCCTCAAGTGTTATTATGAGAGGAATACTTGAAATCATATAACTGTGTGCAAATTATTTGCATTAAGGGACCATATGACCTTTAGGTACCTCTTTTTGATCTCGATTAAGAAAGGACATGTTTTTCATTTGCACCGTCAATATCCGGGGTTTTTTAACAGACGATTTTTAGATTATTTTTTTTACATTTTCAAACTATTATTTAAAAAATATTATATAAAAAATATTATATAAAAAATATTATATAAAAAATTTAAAAATCCAAAACACACTTTCTTCTTATTTTTATTAATTTCCAAACAGACGATATTTTTTGTTTTGTTTTTATAAAGACCCAAACATTTAACATCTTATTTTAGTCCTAAGCAGACAATATTTCATTTTATAGAATCCCAAAGAGAATATTTTTACAAAGTCCCAAACAGTCAATATCTTTATTTTAAAAAGTCTCCATGACAGTATTTTTAATAAAGTCCCACAGTTAATATTTTTAATAAACTCCCAAGTGTAGACAATATTTTTTTTATAAACGACAGAAATAACAATGTTTATATAAAATCCTTAACATTCAATACTTTTTATAAAATCCCCACACAGTCAATATCTTATTATAATGGAGATTGTGTGTTTTTCTGTCTGTAACCGAAACTATATTCCTACTCAAGTCACAATTCTCTTAGTTATTGACATCACATTCTCCCTGATTTTATTTTATCTAAACCTCAATTATTAATAAAATTGTCTTACATTATTAATACTGTTAACTATGTCTACATACTAATAACAATGCAATTATATTATATATACAACCAAAATAGCGGTTTACAGTGTGAATGGGAAGGCTAATTTGCTATTGATATTGAAAAAATCGAATTTAATAAATATTGTGCTTAGTATTATTGATTTCTAACTGTTTGTTGTTTTATTTTAATGATATAAGCAAAAATCTCTTCAATGAATCTTAAATGAAATCCATTACAAGATAAAATAACTGTCATCTTATTCTTTATTACTTACTTTTAACTAAATACTTAAATTAGAAAAAAATAACAATGAAAGACGAGAGTGATGGAAGAGTAAGTTTCAGTTGTTCCATTTTTTATTATACTCCCTCTGTTTCGAATCTTTTATTATACTCCCTCTGTTTCAAATCTTTTTATCTGTATTCTTATTTAGTTTCATTAGCCTTTCTAATTTAATACAATATTTTATTACATTAAAACTTAAATACTTGCACCCGGAGGGTGCATATTTTTGCTAGTTTTTATAAAGTAAACAGAATTCATCTATTCCGCAAATTGGTCGATTTTTAAGCCTTTTTTCTTTACCAAATATATTGCTCTGTTAAAAATTATTGAACATTGAGCTCTCAACTTTGACCAGAACAACTCTAACATTCTGTTGTTGACAAATCATCCTCACACTAACTAACCAGGTGATTTACCTACATATTATATATTGTGTGGCGTGTGTGTGGTGTGTGTGTGTGTGTGTGTGTACTATATAATATATATTTTTTTTCTCGGTGTGGTGACCCGTAGATCTCGTGATCATCCACCTGCGCTCCCTAAAGTCTGCCAGTCATCTTGCCTCGGCTTGTCACTGATCCTTGACTTTGGGGAATGAGAGCATGCGGTGCGTGTCGCACAAGCGCGCAACATGTAAAACAAAAAACCTGTGCAGATATTTCTACAAGTCCAGTGAGATGTGCAGGCCTGACTCGCTGTAAGCACGCAGATGTGAGTCTACATACGGCATGATTCATGACCTACTTAACGTCACCGTCTTGCTGATTGAACAGCAACGTGCCTCGGCGAGGGTTGGATGAAGGAGCTGCCCCTTGGTTAACACTGTTCACCTAGCCATTTGGGAATTATCTAGAAAGGTGACCTAAACAATGCCGATTCACCTATCAAGCTTGCCAGAGACCAGCGCTTCGACGGATGTCCATATTAGCTGGGCGAAAACACTACAACACAAAAAAGGCTAAGAATAGCCACCTGGAATGTCTCGACACTTCTTGAGAGATTGGAAAAACCCTAAACTACGTACTGTATTGCGATAGGGGAGCATCTCGATATGAGGCGACATCAATGCCTTGCGGAAGTCAGTTCAGCTATAAGAACCAATTGACAGAAGAGGTGGCTTGATACACCCCTGTGGAAAGACAGGCCGATGGTAGCTGTAAGAATTTGGGGTAAGGTAAGCCTTCCACCCTGAAGCGACACATGACGGACGCCATGGAAACATTTCCTACATGAAGTCTGACCTGTGTGGCAGGGCTGTATGTCGAGGTTTCATATGTGTGACAGGGTACATAAAACAATCTGGATCCGTGGGCCATCTGCGTGCTCACAACTGCTCACAACTGAACTACTTGTAAAATGGCCTTATTTCTGTCAAGAAGCGGCAATCACCATATATATTATATATATAAGTCAATCCACAGACACGTGTTTCGAAGTTCTATCAGTGCAGCTCGACTTTTTTTAACAGCTACCTCTAACCGGGATCGAAAACCACAGAATTTTCGTAAAGTTATTTACCCTTGCGGCTATTAGCGGCTGTCAGTCTGGGATGAAACAATTAATTCAACATCCCTACAGGGTATTGTTTTTTACAATCACCAGAGAACTCAAGTCTGTAAACAGCGACACGGCGATTAACGGCTTGCGCTAAACGGTAAAATTTAATTAATGTCCCCCCTACAGTGCTCTACATGGAGAATTAAGAGCATTATATATATATAATATATATATTATATATATATACAAGACATATATATATACAGACAATAGGGCAACTTTTTACTTATAACTTAACATTTTGAAATTTTTAAGATCAAAATTTTATATATATATATATATATATATATTTATACTATATATATATATATATATATATATATATATTATATAATATATATTATATATATATATATTATATATATATATATATATATATATGCAGCGTCACATATGCAGCGTCACATATCGTCAGTTTCCACTTTACCGCACAGATCAGATTTAGCCAATCTATGCTACACATGCGCTGAGTTGGTGGGGACCGGTATTGAACCAGGAACCTAGCGATTACTGGGTGGGTGTTTTAACGACTGAGCTAATTTTAGAACATAAAGAAACTTTTTTTTTTCTTCTATGAATCATTCCAATGATTTTTGTTTTGTTTTTGCAGTTGTCTATTTCTTAATCCAGAATTTGTAAAAACAAAAAATTCGAACGTGTCACTAGGTCAGCTGTTGGTTATCTTCCAGTAAGTATCGTTATTTTTATCACTGTTTTCCCTATTACCTTTAATATAATATTCACGAGAGGAATATATATATATATATATTATATATATATAATATATATAATATATATATATATATATGTATATATATTATAAAAGATTTTGAAGGCAATTTACAATGCAATATGTGTTGAATTTTATTTACTTTTGTTTTTTTTTTTCAAACTAAATATTTCGGAAGTAAAATTCCATCTTCAGAGTTATTGAAAGTTGAAAGTATTGAAAGTACTAGGTGATTTTTTATAGTACTTATCCCACGGCGATATTGTAATCTTCTGTTGATTTAAGAAGTTGATGAACGCCGTAATATTTGAAAAAAATTTTTTTCCGTGATGTTAAATCGGCTAATTCCGTGATATGTTAAAATCGGCTCGGCTGTTCCTGCGCGTGGTAAATGTTCGAAATTCTTTTAATTTATATTACACACACACACAATGCTTCAATGATACTATAAAGAAACAAACTTTATTTCAATATGCCGAGCAGACTTATATTTATAGTAAAAAGTATAGTAACAATCAAGTTAATTTCAAATAATCTGTCAGTACAATTTTATGGTAGGAATTTATGTCACTTAAAGTTCAAAATTACCGTTATTTTTTTGTTTATAAATTTTACTACAGCCAAATACTTAAGGACAGGGTCTTGGTGGATGAGCAGTCCATGACCTACAACACTCCACTTTAGACCCTTACTTGGGCTAGACGGGTGGTCGGAGAGGCCGCCTCCGATCAATCGCTGATCACGTCAAGCCCTAGCACCTACATGATGGCCCAAACCTGTTGCCCTTATGGCAAGCCCCAACCCCTTTTCATCATATGGGTGCTAGAAGGCGGTGCTGAGGGTCTATATGTCCTGGGAAGGACGTTAAACTCTATCTGATGGTGAGGTTCCAGTTTTGGAGGTTTGGGGAATGTGGAGCACCCCTTCATCACCATTTATCCCTTGTCCACTCTGACCGGAGCGGTAGTATCTGTTAGGGTCCCATCTATGGGTTAAATAGAAAAATGTATTATAAAAAATTGTGTATCCTTAGAATGAATGTATTTCAAAACTTAATTGGCATTAAATACCCATGAGGTTGATATGCCGTAAAACAAAACAAACCAAATCAAACATCCACAGAGTAGTTTAGTAGGTTTTATGACTAACCACATTAGTTGATGCGGACTATCAGTCCTTAACAGAATTGTGAGGGGAACTTACGGGTAATACTTTTTTGGTACGATCAACTGCCACTCGCTAGAGTCCAGCCTATTAGCCACGCCCACAGATCTTTGTGAAAACAAAAAAATACAGCCAGAACAAACGCCCACAAATCTTGATGAAAAAAAAGTACGACCACGACGAAAATCCTATTTTACTTTTAAACGCTAATATTTTTTTTTTAGCTTAGAAAATTGGAAGTTTTAAATAAAAACAACTTTGAATCATGTAAATTTAGGGTTCTACAAACATTTTTTCTTTAGTTATTTGAATATGCACGAATCTTTACATTCCTTTTTTTTTTTTTTTTTTTTTTTTTTTAGAAATCAAACAATCATTTCATGTTTCCCCTCACTCGTAAAATTTTAAGAAGATCTTTGAGTTAAAACTTTATTAAAAAAACAAAACAAAAATAAATAAATTACGGCAATGTCTGCTTCTATAACGCACTGTCAATAAGAGAAATCACATAAACTCTCCAAAAAGTCGACTAGCTAGAAATTATGAGATTTCATTATGATATTTTATGAAAATGATATTGAAAATAATTTTGAAGTAAAAATGGTACATAACTTGGAATTGTGGGCGTTTGTTCTGGCTGTTATTTTTTTTGTTTTCATAAAAATCTGTGGGCGTGGTAATGGGCTGGACTCGAGCGAGTGGCAGTTGATCGTACCAAAAGTATTACCGGGGGAACTTACATACGAACACCTTGTTTTAGTTTACGCCGCTGGTTAGGACAGGCGACACGGTGAGAATTTGTGCCATTTCTTTCTTATCTTCTATTTCTTTGAAAAGTATTTTCTGTTATATTTTTATTGAATGTTATTTTCTTGTACAGTTTCACGGTGCTTATTAAAATAAACTTGGTTAAGAGAGCGTCAGTGTTCCTTTGTATGAAAACTAGCGACACTAAAAGTCAGTATTATCTGTGTTATTCGGACTATTGTCCCCATCTTCGTTGTTATTTGTACAACGTTTCGGCCGATATGCCCCCGGCCTTCTTCAGGTATTTCTTGTCGGACTTGGGAACCTTCTCAGACTCGGGAACCTTTTCGAACTCGGGAACATGCTTGTCGTAATCGGGAGCCATCACGGAACTTTGCACCAAACCCTTTATTTATTCCACGGGGGTATCTAAATAAAGGGTTAGGTTCAAAGTTCCGTGATGGCTCCCGATTACGACAAGAAAGTTCCCGAGTTCGAAAAGAAAGTTCCCGAGTCTGAGAAGGTTTCCAAGTCCGACCAGAAATTCCTGAAGAAGGCCGGAGGGTATATCGGCCGAAACGTTGTACAAATAACAATGAAGATGAGGACAATAGGCCGAATAACGCAGATGATACTTATCTTCAAGCCTCATCTCAAACATTCAGAGAAATAGATAGTTTTTTTTATTAGAATATCAAAGAATATCTAAATACTCAGATTTTCTTTTATTCATGTTTGTTTAATGTCTTGTTTTTAGTTTAAATAAACAAGAATATCTAAATATTTTGATTTTTTTTACTTGTAATTGATTGTTGGAAATAAATATATTAAAATAAAATGAAAATACCAAAAAAAAGTTTTGGATTTTTTTAATATGTAATTGAATCTTTCAAGTGACACTGCTTCGGCTACGGACTTCATTCGAAGCTGGGTTGGTTTTTTCAGCAGTCACCGGTAGCAAGTTTTGAGTCAAGAGACCGGGATGGTCTTCCTCATAAATTACCAAAACTGAATTTAATTTTGTGTCATATTAGGACTTATATCTTAAAACAAAATATATTAGTTTGGAGGTTGATTTTGAAGGCTATCAAAATGCAGGTGTAAAGAAAAAAAATAATAATACGGTAACAATGGTGTTGTGTGTTAACCTGTATTTTATTCTGGAATTTTCGAGATGAAATCTCTTTTTCAAAAGATCACTGGAAAAGTGATCTTTTGAAAAAGAGATTTTAGAGAAGGTTCCCGAGTCCTAGAACGTTCCCGAGTCCGACAAGAAATACCTGAAGAAGGCCGGAGGGTATATCGGCCGAAACATTGTACAAATAACAATGAAGATGGGGGACAATAGTCCGAATAACACAGATAATACTAATCTTCAAACCTCATCTCAAACATTCAGAGAATACTACAAGTCAGGAATTGTAGAAACGTCATGTAATGTTTTTTTTTTCTTTTTTCTTTTTAGAATCGATGGCCGGACTTGGTATAATGATGACACTTATCGGCGTATTGGGTGGAGGCTTGATTGCATTCTACAAATCTAAATAGATCAAGGTAAGTACGTACCCTTCATAGACCGAAGCATCAGTATCATCATGGACAGCTGTTAACTATAAGATGGGTAATTTAAAGCCAAATCCCCCAGGTCACGTCACCCACGCCCTTCAATTTTTCTGAAATTTTGTACAGGTGTGGATTATGTTAAAGTTAGACAATCCCCAAAATTTGAGGTTCCAGTTCCAATAATTGGCGGAGTTATGTCGATTTTTATCTCTCCAAATTTAGGTGTGTGTGGGGGGGGGTCTTAAAGACTTACCAATTTTAAGTTGTTGATGATTTCTGATTTTTTCCTAGCAAGATCAATATCCCGATGTGGCACTGCATCTATCACAAAAAAAAATTGTTTTCTATTATTATTTCACATATATTGAACTTTATTTGTACCAAAAAGATAGTTTGATTTTTGGTCACAATCGAAGCTTCAACATTTTTCAAAAATTTGTTAAAATTGTGCACTTTACTTCAAAAGAATCAGATTCTTGCCCCGATCACTTACTAAGTGAAACTGTTAGTAAGTATATCTGACTCATTAGGTTTAACTTTAATATA
>CM042160.1:94671860-94681860 GCA_023376005.1 Doryteuthis pealeii | reverse complement strand
TAATGTAATCAAATATTATATTAAATTAGAAAGACTAACGAAACTAAAGAACGAATATAAAAATATTAAATTTATTTTAATATTATTTTAAATGATTTCTATATAAAATTCTATATAGAATTGCTTTTAATATCATCATCATTGGCAATTCAGTCTCGAAAGACTATGATAAAAGTTTTTGTGTGCCCCTGAAGTTGCAGCGCCTCCTGTGACTATGAAGTCCTATGTTTGAGAAACATTCTCGACCACAGATTTTGCATTTGTAGGTTGTCCCTGTAAATGCAAAATCGGTGGCGGCAGAATCTCCATAGAGGACTGTACATGTCAGAATTCACCCTGATACAACATCATGAAGCTAAGAGGTCCATAAGAAAGCAACGGCAATAAAGCATCGGAACATCATCATCTACAGGGACAACCTACAACCTTTTAATAAGTTTGAGAATAACATGATAGTATTAGAAATCAGTAAGCGCAAATAATTATTTATTAAACCCAGTTTTGTTAAAATCATTATGCAAATTATTCACACTATATACTATATACATTTTTATTTCTAAGATATATAATATATTTCAGGATTTTAAATCTCCTGATAATACAAGTTTGTTCTTTATTCTATGTATTGACTAATTTGGGTAATGCGACGTCAGCAATGGCGTAGTTTCTGTTACAGACCAATAGGGACCGATTATTATTATTATTATTATTATTATTATTATTATATTATTATTCATTGGAAAATTCGCAGAAAATAAACTTAATGGCGTATTTGCAAGTATATACGTGTTAACATGACGCTTACTCGCTTCGAGTGGCGGCGAGCATGCCTGGTGTCATTTGGTGACAACGTCACTTTATTATACTAACACCTGGTGACATAAAAACTTGTACGTGAACGTGCACACACATGCTCCCGCCCTCCCTCCCTCCCTCTCTCTCTCTCTCTCTCTCTTTTCTAGCGATAATAACACTGTTGCGGCCTGTATAATAATAATAATAATAATAATAATAATAATAATGTTGTAGTAGTAGTAGTAGTAGTAGTAGTAGTAGTAGTAGTAAAACTCCCAAATTCACTTAAAATACCATCAGGTAACGCTGATTTGAAAAACTCTAAAGGAGTGAAGTAATAATAATAAACTTGTCAACTGGTGGATTTTGCAGTGCCAGCAGATCACAGGGTGAAGTTAAAGGAAAATGAAAAAAATGGACAAATATCTGGACCTTGCCAGAGAACTGAAAAAGTTATGGAATATGAAAGTCAAAGTGATACCAATTGTAGTTGGTGCACTTGGAACGGTCCCAAAAGGATTGGAAAAGGGTCTGGAAAGTTTGGATATCAGAGGAAGGATTGAAACCATTCAGAACACTGCACTGCTGCAATCTGCCAGAATACTCAGAAGAGTCCTGAAGACCTGAGGAGACTTGCTGTCACTCAGACTCCAGTGAAAGACCATCAGCTAATGCTGATGTGAAAACTCAAAAGGAGTAAATAATAATAATAATAATAATAATAATAATAATAATAATCTGGGAAAAATAATTACTTTTATCAATGTTGCCTTCTTTTCTTCCTTTCTTTCGAAAAAATATTTCGATGTATGACTTTTTTCGTTTTTTTAGCCCCCCCCCCGCCCCGCTGTACATACCATGCTTGATGACATATAAGACCGTTCTTTTTTTTATTTACCTACACCAAAATATCTGAAAAATATCCCCCCCCCCCCGTTCTTTCTATCCAAAGTTGGGGTATCCATTCGGCTAAGGTTTATCAAAACACGCTCGATTACTTGTACCGGGTGTAATTCCATGGTACTTTTAACATCAGATGTAAAAAGAGGGGTGTTACAGGTAATTGAGAGTTAACTCCCTTATTTTATGGTTTTGGAGAATTCTCTCGGAAATACAAGACTATATAAACTCTTAGTAAGTGTACCAATTATTCAAAGTATAATAAAGCTTTCCAAAGTCTATCGGTGTTATCGTTTGTCATTACAAGAGGATTATTTGCCATTACATACGGTATGCTCACTCCCTGTGAAATAAAATGCGACTAATAAGAAATATGCTATTAAGCGACACCAGATTGCATCTTGAACGATTTTAGATTGTCTCATTTTTATCCTGAGGGTGTTGCAGGATGATAACGGACGGAATATTTAGGAACAAGCGTATTAATATTGGTACTCTTGAACTTTCTCGACACGAGAAGGAGTGAAAAAGAGAGGAAAGTAGCCACCGCAGAAAAGAGAGCCAGAATGAAGGAGAGACAACGGCAACTCCAGCAAGCATCATCTGTTTGTTTGCAGTCACTGCACCAGAGATTGCCATTCAAAAATTGGTATGTTCAGCCACTCACGCAGATGCAGATTTTTTTTTTTAAAAAGTGGACACTATGCCATCGTCTTTGGTTGACTGACAGATGCCAACATACAGTATCACCCATCAATAAGTGGCCTTGTGCTAAACTAGGTATCATGTATCAGTGTCCAGCAAGTTTTTGTTTGTCATCCAGGTAGGACGAACACTATATGCGGGACGCTGATGTAGAAGTAAGGATGACCTCATAAGTGATGTTATCCTATGGGCACCTACACATGGACATACCAACGTGGGTCAGTCAGCAAAAGACTACATTAATCAACTATGCAAGGATCACTTTTTGCTTTTGCACCAGAGATTGCCATTCAAAAATGGTCTGTTCAGCCATTCACGCAGTTGCAGTTTTTTTTTTTTAAAGTGGACACTACGCCATCGTCTTTAGTAGACGGAAGTAGATACCAACAACTCTTGAACTTTCTCGGCCGCTACACATTCTTTCTGTCACTTCTACAAAGAACAATGAAAGCGAGGCTCGCGCTATTGATTAAACCTGCAAGAATATGCGTATAATGTAATGAAATACATCAAATTAGAAAGTCTATTATTATTACTAGCAAAATAAAAAAAACGCCCACTGGGCGATGTAAAAATAGATTTTTGAAACATATTGCCTGAGGAGTTAAAAATTCAATGTCAGTGAGTTTGTACCCTAAGTAAGTAAAATCATCAAATTCATTAAAGGATTAAAAAATAAAACAATTTGAAATGTAAACTTTAAATATGTATTAAAATAAAACAAATATATAATACCAGTCATGTATTTATTAAAACTTGTTTAAAAAAAAAACAATGAGGACTGTCTAATGTTGCATGTTCAAATTTTGAGTGTATTTATTCTATGATATGACGATTTTGTGTAATGTGACGTAGTTTTTGTTACAGACAAAAACCGGAAGCGATTCTCTATTATATATAGAAGAATGGATCCTTTCCGTCCACTAAGGACGATGGCGTAGTGTCAAAAATGTTATCTGCGCAAGTGACTCTGCAGGCCAATTATTGAGTGACAGTCTTTGGTGCATTGAATGCATACAAACTGTGATGCTTTCTGGGTCTGCTGGCTTTTCTCTCTCTTTCTGGTTCTCTTTTCTGTCGAGGCTATTCTCCTATCTGCCTCACCCTTCCCCGTGCCTTGCTTAACGTCGAGGCGCCAGGCTGCTCTATTTTTTGCATCTACTTCCAACGTGTTTGTATCAATATGGCATATCCTCATAGCTCTCCTGCAGACATCTTTAAATCGTAGGCGTGGTTAGAAAGTCTAACGAAATTAAATAAGAACTCATATAAAAAGATTACACTTATTTTAAATATGTTTTGATTATTTTTTTTAATATAAAATCATTCATATGATTGATTTTAATACGTTGGAGAATAAAACAATAATATTTGAGATCAATAGCACCAAGTAATTATTTATTAAACTTGTTAAAACCAGTATGCAAATTAACCACACAATATTTTATGTAAACCTTTATTTCTTAGTAATACTAGCAAATATATGCACCCTCCGGGTGCAAGTATTTAAGTTTAAATGTAATAAAATATTAGATTAAATCAGAAAGGCTAATGAAATTAATTAAGAATTCAAATAAAAAGATTCGAAACAGAGGGGGTATAATCGGAAAATAGAACAACTGAAACTTTCTCTTTCATCACTTCCGTTTTTCAATGCTAAATTTTCCTAATTTAACTATTTAGTTAAAATAGGAATAAAGAATAAAATTACTGTTATTTCTTCTTGTTAATGAATTTCTTTTAGGATTTATTGAAGAGATTTTTACTCATATTCATTAAGATAAAACCAAACAATTAGAAATCAATAATACCAAGCACATTTTTATTAAAATCAGTTTTTTAAATATCAATATGCAAATTAGCTTTACGTTTACACTGAAAACTGGTATTTTGTTGTATATATAAATACAATTGCAAGTACTAGCAAATATATGCACAATTAGAAAGGCTAATGAAACTAAATAAGAATGCAGATAAATGATTTGAAACATAATCATAGAACAACTGAAACTTACTCTTCTATTCATTGCTAAATTTTCCACTTAGTTAAAATAGGAAGTAAAAAATAAAATCAGATTATAATCGATTTCATCATATTCATTAAGATAAAACCATACGATTAAAAATCAATAATACTAGTTCAATATGCAAATTAGTCTTCCTGAAAACTGCTATTTTAGTGGCATATTATTCATTTGTAGATATGATTAACAGTATTAATAATGTAAAACAATTTTATTAGAAATTGAGGTTTAAATAGAAATAAAATCATGGGGAATGTGATGTAAATAACAAAGGAAATTGTAACTTGAATAGTAATATAGTTTCGGTTACAGACAGAAAAGCACACAATCTCTATTATAATAAGATTTAGGTAAGGCCAACAGTATTAATAATGTCAAACAGTTTTATTATTAATTGAGGTTTAAATAGAAATAGAATCATGGAGAATGTGCCGTAAATAACTAAGGAAATTGTGACTTGAGTAGTAATATAGTTTCGGTTACAGACAGAAAAACACACAATCTCCATTATAATAAGATATAAGACACATTGCAGGATGTTAAACGCACTAATAAGGTGGGCACTTTGTGGCCTGTAGGTCCGGTGGCTTCGGCTACTGGACTATTAGATAAAAATAACGTCTTTATATTTGGGATTGCTAGAACTATGGGCTGGGTTGGCTGGGGTTGGGGTGTCCCTCTGTCCTCAACCCCAGCTAACAAAGCCCATAGATGACCAGATTTCTAGCAATTCCAACTATAAAGGTGCCAACAGCAACATAAAACAGTCAGTCTAGATTTTCTTGATAAAGGAAGGTCATGCCTCCGAAATATTGAATGGAATAAAATGCACACATATATATATATATATACTAGTGCACCCTCCGGGTGCAAGTATTTAAGTTTAATGAATTAGAAAGGCTAATGAAACTAAATAGAATGCAGAAAAAAGATTTGAAACAATAGAACAACTGATCACTCTCGTCTTTCCATGACAGTTATAATGGATTTCCATTGAAGAGGAATAAAATGTTAGAAATCAATAATACTAAGCACATCACATTTTTAATATCAATATGCAAATAGCCTTCCCATTCACACACCACTATTTAGTTTTATATATAAATATAATTGCATGTTGTCACATGGTTAACACAATTTTATCCAATCATGGAAAATGTGATGTATAACTAAGGGAATAGTGATATGAGTATAGTTTCGGTTAAGAGATATAGCTCAACTCTTCGTAACATCTCGTCCGAGTTAAGCCCCCAACAGAATACAACATGACCAAAAATTGTGTGTATTCCATCCCATGCAGCCGTGGCAAAGAATACAAAGGTGAAACATGCCGCCCACTGAAAGTAAGACTTGAAGAACATCGTAAAGCAGTGGTCCGAGGAGAAATAGAAAAGTCGGGTATGGCTGACCATATATGGAATGAAAAGGGAAACCATCTGCCCTTATGGGATGAAGTGAGAATAATAGATAGAGAAGAACATTGGAAGAGAAGACGCCTCAAAGAATCAGCACATATGATAGGCTGTACTGGGCTGTTAAGTAGACCTAGCATAGAAATGAATACAATATGGGAACCCATAATTAAGAAGGCCAGATCAGATTGAGGGGGAAAAAAAAACACTATGAGTCAAGGTAAAAAAATCATACATAAGTAAATAGGTAGATATTCTAGCCAAATTAAGACATTAGGTTTATAAGTTCCCAAAAATTACACTCAATTGTCCAATTGGACACATGGCCTAGTGGATAAGGTAGTTAGGTTTAGACAGTTCTAAGTGACAGTTATCTCTGGATCCCGAGTTCAATCCTGAGTAGAGGCAGTTAGAAAAATAATTAACACAACTATTGTTAGCGGAATGAGAACAGGATACCCCCGTGGAATAATAAAGGGTTAGGTTCAAAGTTCCGTGATGGCTCCCGATTACGACAAGAAAGTTCCCGAGTTCGAAAAGAAGGTTCCCGAGTCCGAGAAGGTTCCCGAGTCCGACAAGAAATACCTGAAGAAGACCGGAGGGTATATCGGCCGAAACGTTGTACAAATAACAATGAAGATGAGGACAATAGGCCGAATAACGCAGATGATACTTATCTTCAAGCCTCATCTCAAACATTCAGAGAAATAGATAGTTTTTTTATTAGAATATCAAAGAATATCTAAATACTCAGATTTTCTTTTATTCATGTTTGTTTAATGTCTTGTTTTTAGTTTAAATAAACAAGAATATCTAAATATTTTGATTTTTTTTTACTTGTAATTGATTGTTGGAAATAAATATATTAAAATAAAATGAAAATACCCAAAAAAAAGTTTTGGATTTTTTTAATATGTAATTGAATCTTTCAAGTGACACTGCTTTGGCTACGGACTTCATTCGAAGCTGGGTTGGTTTTTTCAGCAGTCACCGGTAGCAAGTTTTGAGTCAAGAGACCGGGATGGTCTTCCTCATAAATTACCAAAACTGAATTTAATTTTGTGTCATATTAGGACTTATATCTTAAAACAAAATATATTAGTTTGGAGGTTGATTTTGAAGGCTATCAAAATGCAGGTGTAAAGAAAAAAAATAATAATACGGTAACAATGGTGTTGTGTGTTAACCTGTATTTTATTCTGGAATTTTCGAGATGAAATCTCTTTTTCAAAAGATCACTTTTCCAGTGATCTTTTGAAAAAGAGATATTATCTCGAAAATTCAAGAATAAAATACAGGTTAACACACAACACCATTGTTACCGTATTATTATTTTTTTTCTTTCTTTACACCTGCATTGTGATAGCCTTCAAAATCAACCTCCAAACCAATATATACACAATGTTTCAAGCAAATTATAAAACTCTCAAAATATATTAATTTTTAGCACTAGTCAATTTAACATTTTTATCAAGATTTCGACAAAAAATTTTTGCAAGACATTTCATGGCTACCAGAAAAAAGGAACCTAGCAAAATTCGGGGTGACTTTTTCAGGGCAATTGAAAAACCAGGACGGGATTGCAATTCTAAAGACTGTATAGCTAAACAATGTGGTAATGAAGCTATGGAGACGCTTTCATTCGTGGAATTACTTCTCCAACAATACGACAAAGACTGCTAGAAAATAAAACATTGAATTTACAGACAGCTTACAACCAGCCTTCATCTCTGGATTTAGCACCAAAACACAATGAAGCTTTTGTCACCCCAATTCCTTCTCCAGCAGTTGTAATCTGTGAGAGTAACTCAAGCAAAGTAGATAAAATTAGAGTCTTAGCCGATCTCCTTAAATGGTAGCTGTGAATTACATGCCTGGAAATACCAGCAATAACCGTACCAATTGGTAAACCTTTTTTGTTTTTTTGGTGGGGCATAGGGGCATGGTTAGCTCAGTCGGTAGAGCGTTCGGCTACAAACCACAAGGTTCCTAGTTCGATACCGGCCCTCGCCAACGTCAGCGTATGAGTAGCACAAGGATCTGTGCGATAAAATAAGAAGCTGATGGTAGGCGTGGCGCTCCACCTCAAATGCTAAATAATCGCCTTGATCTAGCGCAAGTGAAAAGGGGATAGACTCCCTCGCTGATTGGCTTATACCAACTTTAGGCCACACCGACGACTTTACTTACTTAAATTGTCCAGCTCAGAAATCCACATGTAACAAATATTCTAAAAGGGGACACTTTGTAGGAGCATGTCAGACACGTGTAACAAATATTCTAAAAGGGGACACTTTGCAGGAGCATGTCAGTCTAGTGTAACAAATATTCTAAAAGGGGACACTTTGCAGGAGCATGTCGGTCTCGTGTAACAAATATTCTAAAAGGGGACACTTTGCAGGAACAGGTCAGACTCGTGTAACAAATATTCTAAAAGGGGACACTTTGCAGGAGCATGTCAGATTCGTGTAACAATATTCTAAAAGGGACACTTTGCAGAGCATGTCAGACACGTGTAACAAATATTCTAAAAGTGACACTTTGCAGGAGCATGTCAGACTCGTGTAACAAATATTCTAAAAGGGGACACTTTGCAGGAGCATGTCAGACTCGTGTAACAAATATTCTAAAAGGGGACATTTTGCAGGAGCATGTCAGACTCGTGTAACAAATATTCTAAAAGGGGACACTTTGCAGGAGCATGTCAGACTCGTGTAACAAATATTCTAAAAGGGACACTTTGCAGGAGCATGTCGGTCTCGTGTAACAAATATTCTAAAAACACTTTGCAGGAGCATGTCGGACTCGTGTATTCTAAAAGGGGACACTTTGCAGGAAGCAGTCAGACTCGTGTAACAAATATTCTAAAAGGGGACACTTTGCAGAGCATGTCAGACTCGTGTAACAAATATTCTAAGGGGACATTTGCAGGAGGCATGTCAGACTCGTGTAACAAATATTCTAAAAGGGGACACTTTGCAGGAGCATGTCAGACTCGTGTACAAAATATTCTAAAAGGGGACACTTTGCAGGAGCATGTCAGACTCGTGTAACAAATATTCTAAAAGGGGACACTTTTGCAGAGCATGTCGGACTCGTGTAACAAATATTCTAAAAGGGGACACTTTGCAGGGAGGCATGTCAGACTCGTGTAACAAATATATTCTAAAGGGGACACTTGCAGGAGCATGTCAGACTCGTGTAACAAATATTCTAAAAGTGACACTTTGCAGGAGCATGCAGACTCGTGTAACAAAATATTCTAAAAGGGGACACTTTGCAGGAGCATGTCAGACTCGTGTAACAATATTCTAAAAGGGGACACTTTGCAGGAGCATGTCAGATCGTGTAACAAATTTCTAAAAGGGGACACTTGCAGGAGCATGTCAGACTCGTGTAACAAATATTCTAAAAGGGGACACTTTGCAGGAGCATGTCAGACTCGTGTAACAAAAATATTCTAAAAGGGGACACTTTGCAGGAGCATGTCAGACCGTGTAACAAATATTCTAAAAGGGGACACTTTGCAGAGCATGTCAGACTCGTGTAACAAATATTCTAAAAGGGGACACGTTGCAGGAGCATATCAGACTCGTGTAACAAATATTCTGACAAGGAATGTCAGACACGTGTAACAAATATTTCTAAAAGGGGACACTTTGCAGGAGCATGTCAGACCGTGTAAACAAATATTCTAAAAGTGGACACTTTGCAGGAGCATGTCGACACGTGTAACAAATATTCTAAAAAGGGAACACTTTGCAGGAGCATGTCAGACTCGTGTAACAAATATTCTAAAAGGGACACTTTGCAGGGACATGTCGTGTAACAAATATTCTAAAAGGGGACACTTTGCTGGAGCATGTCAGACTCGTGAACAAATATTCTAAAAGGGACACTTTGCAGGAGTATGTCAGAGTCGTGTAAAAAATATTCAAAAGGGGACACTTTGCAGGAGCATGTCGGTCTCGTATAACAAATGCCAACAAGTGTAGCGTAAATTGTTATGGTCTGTGGAGAATTTGGGGATTGAAAAGAAAAACGGTAATCAGATTTCTGGAGAAAGAGAAGAAAGAATAAATTAAGCAACAAACAAGATGTTAAGGAGTTTTGGGAAGGTAAAACACTCAACGGATGCCAGTCGCATTGACCGACCAAGACCGC
>CM042160.1:94611215-94671760 GCA_023376005.1 Doryteuthis pealeii | reverse complement strand
CACTTTGCAGGAGCATGTGCAGTGCTCGTGTAACAAATATTCTATAAAGGTGGACACTATTGGTCAGGAGCATGTGCAGACTCGTGCAAACAAATATTGTTTTCTAAAAAGGGGACACTTTGCAGGACATGTCAGACACGTGTAACAAATATTCTACAAAGGGGACACTTTGCAGGAGCATGTCCAGTCTCGTGCAAAAATATTCGTAAGAGGGGACACTTTGCAGGAGCATGTCAGTCTATGGTGTACAAATATTCTAAAGGGACACTTTCCAGGAGCGTGGTCAGACACGTGTAAAATATTCTAAAGGGGAACACTTTGCAGGAGTCATGTCAGACACGTGTAACAATATTCTAAAAGGGGACACTTTGCTGGAGCATGTCAGACTGCGTGTACAAAATATTCTAAAAAGGGACACTTTGCAGGAGTATGCAGACTCGTGTAACAAATATTCTAAAAGGGGACACTTTGCAGGAGCATGTCGGTCTCGTATAACAAATGCCACAAGTGTAGCGTAATTGTTATGGTCTGTGGAGAATTTGGGGATTGAAAAGAAAACGGTAATCAGATTTCTGGAGAAAGAGAAGAAAAATAAATAAGAACAAAAAGATGTTAAAGTTTGGAAGGGTAAACACTCAACGGATGCCAGCCATTGACCGACCAATGACCCAAGAACTAGATTTTAAAATAAAAACGGAAGTCACAGTTTCTGAAGAGGAGCGGAAGTGGATATGACCTCCCACCCCCGGGACCACAAACGGAAGTAAAGTAAATTCGGCCTCTCTTCGTCGGGCGTGTTTGTTGGGGCTCCATCGTGACATGTCTAGAGTAGCAACGAACAACGCGCATGAACGTGATTTACGATAGAATACCTTGACCTTATCCCCCTCTCTCTTCTCTCTCTCTCTCTCTCTCTCTCTCTCTCTCTAGGTATGTGCGTGAGCCTCCCCCCTCTCTCTCTCTCTCTCTCCTCTCTCTCTCTCTCTCCCCTCTCTCTCTCCTCATTGAGAAACTAACATATATAACGAGGAGGTCATCAAGATATATAAAGGGAGGAGGAAAGTGAAAGGCAGGAAGTGAAGTGAGAGACTGGTCTTTTTTTTTACTTAGTTGCAAATTACGACTAATTAGAACCAATTAAAATGGATTTTTTCTCAAACATAACTCAATCCTAGAACTAAGGAATAATTTGGTATTATTTTCAAGTCTTTAAACTAAACAGTAAAAAGCCTTTAGATCACAAACATTGATTCACTCAGGTTTAGTATAATAATGGATTAACTATTCATTTAATAAATTGTTAGGGTGTACTTAATTATGGGGGATACTGTATTTACATACTTTAGTCTGGCACATGGTCACTTATTTATGGGCGATACTGTTTGATTCTATTCTTTTTTTTAATGGCCTACTAACTTTCGTGGGTTTTTAAAAGGCCAAAGTCATCCTTGTAGAAGAACAGTACATGGAGAATGAGAGGCTTCATACCTTTCCCAAAGGTATTAGTCTGAAAGTGAGTGTAATAGCATGACTAGAATTCGAACTCACTCACTACGATGTCGCAGTCTAGCACATTAGCCACTACGCCACTTGAAAGACATGTTTTATATATACTGCTTGCCTAACATTTATATCAAGAAAAAACATTTTTTATATGAAGTAGGCTATTGGGTTATTTCCTATAAAGTCTAACATAAACAAAGGGGAACCACTCTTGACTGATAAACTATTTATTTATTTTCCCATCAAACTAACCCTAACCCTAACCCTAATCCCTAAGCCTAACCCTAATCCTAACCCCGTCTTATTTTTCCTAGTAGATCAATAAATAAATAAATAATTTATCAGTCAAGAGTGGTTCCCCTTTGTTTATGTTAGGGAATAACCGGCTATTGTTATTAACTCATATATCTACATTATTTATTTATTCGTGTTAATTTTAGAAAAAAAGCTTATTTAAATTCTACCGACATATCTTTACAAATCGATTGATTTTTAATTGAATTATATAATTTAATTAGTAAATAAATAAAAAAACATTCATACTTTTGCGTATTACAAAATATTCAAATATATGCGCGATTTTAATGCTCAATTAAATCTCTTTCTGAGTTATTATATAACACGTACATACCAAAACGGACGTGGCTCCTGAAAGTTCCCTTTCTTAGAAATCTTACAAAATGATTCTAATGTTGTGGGGTTTGTTTTTGTTTCTGTTTTTTGCCTTTTTTTTTTTCAGATTCTCCGATCGTATTTATTTAATTCGCTTTGCAAATTGGCTTTTCACTAATCCCAATAATCTACGCAGAGCTCAATGGGTGACCCAATGGGTCATATTTCGCCTAGTTTTCTTCTAAATCTGAACTGGCATTTCTGTTCTTCTAGTCTTCTTTTTCTTCTTTGGATTTCTTGGGACTTTTCTTGTCTGTGCTCGGGCTTGCTTATAATAACGAACACAAGACCCAATGTTGTTTATCTTAGACGTCTTTATTCAATCCCAAGTTTAAACAAACACGCTTAGAGAAATTGGTCTTCGGACGACAGACCCCATTTTGCGTCTGTCCCGTTCCTTCACCTTGCCAAAACTAACTTCTATCTTTTCTATTTTTACGTTTTGCTCTGGCCAATCAGAGTAAATATTCAGTTATTTATACGTACTAGCAAAATAAAAAGACACCCTCCGGGCGATGTAAAAATAATTTTTTAAAAGGGTAAAAATCCACTGAATTAATCGAGACACCGATTAATAGCAGTCGATCTCACGTGTGTGTTAATTGCATTCATAATGCACCAATTCTTTCCTATCGACTGTGCCAAAAAGTGTGATGGTCCAACACAAGCCTTCACCACTATAAACAAATCACTGTGTGGATGTTCATTGTATGAACACTCATACGTCGATCGACGGGTGAGTCCACCATATATATATATTCTCTAGCAAGGTCTAGGTATTTATCTATCTTTTCGTTTTCTTACATCTTTAGCCTGTGATCTGCCGGAACTGCAAAAATCTACCACTTGACAAGTTCCCTCTTCCTTGTTAATCAATACTAGGTTTGGTATTCTGGATGGGATCCGTCTTAAGTCCCATAGAATTTTATGTTTCATTCTCAAGAACAAATTCTGGTTTATACATATACCATTTTGTTGTAGACTCAAAAAAAAAATTTTACACAATTCCCAGTGGATCACCTATTATTATTATTATTACTAGCAAAATAAAAATACACCCTCCGGGCGATGTAAAATAATTTTTTTAAAGATATGCCTGAGGGGACGGGAGCTGAAAATTCAATGTCATAGAGTGTGTACCATAAGTATGTAAAATCGTCAAAGTTATTAAAGGAGTAAAAAAAAAAGAAAGAAAGAAAGACAATTTGAAATGGAAACAGTTCCGATAACTTTAAATATTATATTAGAATAAAACAATCTATATATAAATATATAACGCCGGGCATCTATTTATTGAAACAATATGAACGACTTCAATCGTAGCTGGTGTTTTTTTTTCAGCAGCTACCGTGTAGCAATTTTTGAGGCATAAGGTCGGGACGGTTCTCCGCGAAGAGTACCTTTTTTTCTTTCAGAATATACAGTCAACTTGGTGCTTAAAATATTGTAAAAAACAATAATTGAATAATTTTAACTAAATTAATTAATTCAAATTAACTTGATTAATTGAATAATTTAAATATATATATATATATAAACAAACCTCACTTCCGGTTTAGTCTTGAGGATTCAAAATTTATAAGGGTTCTGTTTTTTTTTGGGGGGGGGGGCGGATGTCACCCTGTATATACGTATTAATTACACGTGTCAGTTCTACGGTATATTTCCATTATCTTTATTTTCAATTTCTACACTACAGTACATAATTTATAGGCAACCTATCAATTGTGTAGCACTGCCCTCTCTGGTTCGGCCTACTTCTGTTCTTAGCTTTATAATTTTTTTCTTTGGATGGGGGGGGGGTCATGTCTAAAAAATGTTCAAGTATTTGAATTTGATTGATTCATTCAACCGCTGAAAAACTGTGTTAGCTTCGAATTCCAAAGTTCAATAATCCTACCACGTTGGAAATCTCACAGCGTTGTTCCATTCTTTATACTGACACCATTTTGAACAGCTGGTAACTGATAGATTGAACTTTGAACCTCTTACATCAGAGGATTTTTATCAACGAGTTTAAATATGGGTGACACTATGTTGCTAAAGTTTTACTTTCTAGAAGAAGAAGAAGAAGAAGAAGAAGAAGAAGAAGAATGGTGTTAGAAGAAGAAGAAGAAGAAGAAGAAGAAGAAGAAGAATGGTGTTAGAAGAAGAAGAAGAAGAAGAAGAAGAAGAAGAAGAAGAAGAAGAAGAAGAAGAAGAAGAAGAAGAAGAAGAAGAAGAAGAAGAAGAAGAAGAAGAAGAAGAAGAAGAAGAATGGTGTTAGAAGAAGAAGAAGAAGAAGAAGAAGAAGAAGAAGAAGAAGAAGAAGAAGAAGAAGAAGAAGAAGAAGAAGAAGAAGAAGAAGAAGAAGAAGAAGAAGAAGAAGAAGAAGAAGAAGAAGAAGAAGAAGAAGAAGAAGAAGAAGAAGAAGAAGAAGAAGAAGAAGAAGAAGAAGAAGAAGAAGAAGAAGAAGAAGAAGAAGAAGAAGAAGAAGAAGAAGAAGAAGAAGAATGGTGAGAAGAAGAAGAAGAAGAAGAAGAAGAAGAAGAAGAAGAAGAAGAAGAAGAAGAAGAAGAAGAAGAAGAAGAAGAAGAAGAAGAAGAAGAAGAAGAAGAAGAAGAAGAAGAAGAAGAAGAAGAAGAAGAAGAAGAAGAAGAAGAAGAAGAAGAAGAAGAAGAAGAAGAAGAAGAAGAAGAAGAAGAAGAAGAAGAAGAAGAAGAAGAAGAAGAAGAAGAAGAAGAAGAAGAAGAAGAAGAAGAAGAAGAAGAAGAAGAAGAAGAAGAAGAAGAAGAAGAAGAAGAAGAAGAGGTGCTCTTACCCCCTCTCTATCATTACCTTACTTTTTCTTTTCTTTCTTTCTTTCTTTTTTCTTTCTTTCTTATCATATATTCTCTGTTCTTAATTTTCTTTCATTATAATAAAAACGGAATGGTCGATTTTGTAGCTAGTGTGACGACACTCATAAAAAATAAGAATTCAGCGAATAAGTAACACCGGATTATCAGGATTTACATTTTTGCATTTCATCTTGGACGATTTGGACGGTCTCATTTTTAACCACAGGGTGTTGAAAGATGATAACGGTCGTACAATTAAGGAACACGAGTATTGATATATAGATAATTCCTCATTGAATTGTGGTTAGCAAGTTGATCTGACAGACCATTAGTAATAATCTCTAATTTCTCCCTGTAACTGTAATCTTTTACTATTTTTATTATTTTTGTCACTCTTCTTTATGTGCCTTTTAATCTCAACAGTACATTTCAATTTCTGTTTTAGTTAGTGAAATAGATCAGCAATTAGGACTGAGCCTATTCTAGTAGTGACCACCCCAAACGGTTTGACTTGTAGGAATGCATTAAAAACCATTTTTACGATAGGAATGGATTGAAAATCGTATTTTACTATAGAAACGCATTGAAAATCATCTTTACCATAAGAATGCATTAAAAATTAGTTTTATTATAGAAATGGATTGAAAATCGTATTTTACTATAGGAATGCATTACAAATTAGTTTTACCATCAGAATGCATTAAAAACCATTTTTACTATAGGAATGGATTGAAAATCGTATTTTACTATAGAAATGCATTGAAAATCATCTTTACCATAAGAATGCATTAAAAATGAGTTTTACTATAGAAATGGATTGAAAATCGTATTTTACTATAGGAATGCATTACAAATTAGTTTTACCATCAGAATGCATTAAAAACCATTTTTACTATAGGAATGGATTGAAAATCGTATTTTACTATAGAAATGCATTGAAAATCATCTTTACCATAAGAATGCATTAAAAATGAGTTTTACTATAGAAATGGATTGAAAATCGTATTTTACTATAGGAATGCATTACAAATTAGTTTTACCATAAGAATGCATTAAAAACCATTTTTACTATAGGAATGGATTGAAAATCGTATTTTACTATAGAAACGCATTGAAAATCATCTTTACCATAAGAATGCATTAAAAATGAGTTTTACTATAGAAATGGATTGAAAATCGTATTTTACTATAGGAATGCATTACAAATTAGTTTTACCATCAGAATGCATTAAAAACCATTTTTACTATAGGAATGATTCAAAAGTTTTGAATTCAAAGTTTTCTTTCTCCTATACTGGTTGCCTAACCAAGGTCAAAGAGCCCAGTCTGCCATACTATTTACTCATAGCTGGAGGGAGAGTAGTTGGATTCATACCTTTCCCAAGAGTATTAGTGCTATGTGAATTGCAGCTTCGTCCAGGATTTGAACTCGAGTCGACAAGTCTATTTCTTACGACTGTAACCATTACACCACAGCCTCCAGCTGTATCCCAGGCATGAGTACAATATTCTATCTTTTTAAGGAACACGAATATTAGTATATAGATTACTTTCATGTTTCTTTTGTACGTTACTGCATCATTCACGCTGTTTTAAAATACATTTTGTCCCGATTACGTATTGGCCCCACAAGACTAACGCACTCCTGTATTGCGAGGTAGAAAGTTACATAGAGGAATGTTTTGCTTAACACATTTATTAGGCACCAGCATCCGGTGCTAAACGGATACATACAAACACAGAACAAATGAGTACAAACAATTAACAAGACAAACTCACACTAAAAGAGGAGGGTCAGTTCGGTATAACCAACGCAGCAGTCAGTCTGAATCTCATTCAGCTAGTTATTTTAATTTAATCGTTGGCCAGTTTATGGCTATGAGCCAGTTCATCTGGTAGAGTGGTGAAGGGGTGTTAGCTACTCTACAACACACTGGCCTGTCGACAACGAAGAGAGTTGTTGAGAACTTGGGAGAAAAACAAAAAAAAAACAAATTAATTGATTCCTTCATACAAAATGGCAACGACGCTGGAATAACAACATCCACAATATATATTCAACCCACTTTGGGAGACTGGAGATCAAAATTAAGAAAGTAATTTTGTCCCGATTACGTATTGGTTATACAAGACTAACGCACTCCTATATACTCAAGCAAGAACAACAACCACAATGTGAAACATGTCAAACACCTTTGACCGTCAAACACTTATTCATGGAATGCAGGTTTTTTGTTCACATCAGAAACCGTTACTTTAATGCAAACAATATGAAATATCTATTTGAAAATGTCAACATGGAGGACATTCTGTCCTTTTTGAGGAAAAAAATTATACCATAGAATATAGACATGAACTTAATCAATACCATACAACATGATCCCCAATGATGCTAACACATTGTTAAAACCAATTACTGAAAAAGTATAAATATAAATACACAACTGATATTACTTCCTAACTGTTAGGCATGACATAACCCCAGACGGGTTGATATACCATAAAAGACATGAACCTAATCAATACCATACAACATGATCCCCAATGGTGTTAATACATTGTTAAAACCAATTACAACAAAAGTATAAATATAAATACACAACATATTACTACCGAACTGTTAGGCATGACATACTCCCGGACGGGTTGATATATCTTTAAAATCACTCACCCACCCAACCAACTAACTGTTTTTGTTTGTTTTTCTATAGGCCTTTATGGCAAGCCCCAACCCCTTTTTATCATATGGGTGCTAGAAGGCGGTGGCTGCGGGTCTACATGTCCTGGGAATGACGTTAAACTCTATCTGATGGTGAGGTTCCAGTTTTGGAGGTTTGGGAATGTAGAGCACCCTTCATCACCATTGCTCCCTGGTCCACTCTGACCCGGAGTGGTAGTACCAGTTAGGGTCCCATCTATGGGTTAATAAAAAAAAATGTTTTATAAAAAAAAATTGTATTATCCATTAAGAATTGATTTATTTCAAAACTTTATCGGCATTAAATGACCCACTCAGGTTGATATGCCGTAAAACAAAACAAACCAAACTTTTTCTATAGGGCACAAAAATGTATCTTTGCAATCGTTCTTTGTCGGTGTTATCGAGACATATCTAACAGATAAACTTATACGGAAGGGAATCTCAGCCGCCTTATCAAACGACTTATCTACAGTAACATTTAAGGTGCAAAATGCTTGTATTTTGTCAGGTCAATGTTCAGTTATCTTTCAAGCAAAGAGATAACATTCTCAACAAACAATCACAATGATATCTTTACCGGTCGCGATTCCGAGGCTGTGATTTCGAACCCAAGGTTCAATTATTATCACTCTATTGTTAACTAGAAGCGACTTCCCAGCGTCACATGAGTAGAAGGGAGGGGATAAAACCCGGTGTCTTGATTTGTTTATTTTTGGTTTTGGTTTTGGTTTTGTTTTACGGCATATCAACCTCGGTGGGTCATTTAATGCCGATAAAGTTTTGAAATAATGTCATTCTTAATGGATACTCAATTTTTAAAAAATAAATACATTTTTCTATTTAACCCATAGATGGGACCCTAACAGGTACTACCACTCCGGGTCAGAGTGGACCAGGGAGCAATGGTGATGAAGGTGTGCTCCACATTCCCCAAACCTATAGAACTGGAACCTCACTATCAGATAGAGTTTAATGTCATTCCCAGGACATGTAGACCCGCAGCCACCGCCTTCTAGCACCCATATGATAAAAAGGGCTTGGGCTTGCCATAATGGCAATAGGGTTGGGGTATCATATAGGTGCTAGGGCTTGACGTGACAAGCCGATTGATCAGAGGGGAGGATAAATACGCAACATATATTACTTCCTACCGGTTAGGCATGACATAACCCCGAACGCCCATCTAGCCTAAATAAGGGTTCTAAGTGGAGTGTTGCAGGTCATGGACTGCTCATCCACTAAGACTCCGTCCTCAAGCATCACGGGTTGCCACCCAGGCCAACAGGTGGACCCATTTGGGAGTCTTACACCTCTGTTGAGGTGCAGTCGGTGTATTCCAACGCCCTAACCGACAGGGCGTTGTTTACTTTTGAGATTTACAAATGTTGGACATTTTTAAGTAGAATTTTAATGTTATTTTATTGTTAATTCAATTTTAAATGTCTTCAAAAATAAAGATCAAATCTTCATGATTTTCAACACAAAATGAAGATCTGATGATAGTGAATGTGTATATATATTTACTTTGTCGTTGTTTAATTTCGTAGTTTCCTCCGGACATGCATACATCTTATTATAATGGAGATTGTGTGTTTTTCTGTCTGTAACCGAAACTATATTACTAATCGAGTCACAATTAACATAGTTATTTACATCACATTCTCCATGATTTTATTTATATTTAAACCTCAATTATTAATAAAATTTATTCACCTTTTTATTAGTGTTGTCCATATCTACATACTAATAACATGCAATTGTATTTATATATACAAAAAATAGCGGTTTTCAGTGTGAATGGGAAGGCTAATTTGCATATTAATATTAAAAATGTGATTTTATTAAATATGTGCTTAGTATTTAAAAATGTGATTTTATTAAATATGTGCTTAGTGCTTGATTTCTAACTGTTTGGTTTTATTTTAATGAATATAAGCAAAAATCTCTTCAATGAATCTTAAATGAAATCCATTAACAAGAAAAAATAACTGTCATTTTATTCTTTATTTCCTAATTTAACTAAATAGTTAAATAAGTAAAATTCAGCAATGAAAGACGGGAGTGATGGAAGAGGAAGTTTCATTTCTATTTTTCTATTATACCCCCACTCTGTTACATATCTTTTTGTCTGCCTCTAATTTAATACGATATTTCATTACATTAAAACTTAAATACTTGCACCCGGAGGTGCATATATTTGCTAGTACACATAATTGCCCTTTATATAAGTATAGATTACTAAGCTTGCCAACAAGCCAAATTAATACTAAGCTTATCTTAGTTGTGGTACAAGGCCTGAACGATGAGGCACCCAGTGCGAATCGAACTCACTAATGGTCCCATAATCTTGTTTACTAACCATATCATATAAAATACAGCATATAGTTATTTACTAATCTTATATGTGTTACAAGGCCTGAATAATGGGGCACCCAGTGCGAATCGAACTCACTAATTGTCCGCTAATCTAGCTTACTAACCATAGTACCGCGTGTGGTGCCCATAAAACAGCTTATAGTTATTTACTAATCTTAGCTGGAATTTGGTACAAGGCTTGATAAATGGGGCACCCAGTGCGAATCGAACTCACTAAAATAGTTTGCTAATCTAGCTTACTAACCTTTAAACTACATGTAGTGCTCATAAAAAGTGCTAGTTTACAAATCTTAGCTTAGATGTAGCACAAGGCCGAAAGTTTCAGACACCCAGTGCGAACCGAACTCACTAATTGTCCGCTAGTCTAGCTTACTAACCATAGTACCACGTGTGGTGCCCGGAAAACAGCATATAGTTATTTACTAATCTTAGATGTGGCACAAAGCCTGAATTATGGGGCACCCGGTGTGAATCGAACTCGCTAAAAAATGGATCTGCGAATGAGGCACCCAGTGAGCATCAAACTCGCTAACAATAGTTCGCTGATCTAACGTACTAACCATTATACCACGTGGGGTGTCCTTAAAACAACATAGTTATTTTCCTTTTAGAAGTCCGTCGCAGACCACGATGACGTCACTCCATGTCTTCAACAGTTGTGGACCCTCAGGTCGCTAGTTAGTCCAATTCTGGACTTTCAGATGCGGTCATACACATTACAACGGAAATTCCCATCTGCATTTGGTGGTTCATGACGACGATGCTCCGGAGCCCTGTTAATCTCAATATTGAGCCGCTCAGCTCCCGTGCGGCATGCGTCTCACCAACCCCGTCTGTTGGAGGCCAGATCTTTTAGGCTTGAAGATGTGATGGGGTATTTCTTCAGCGTCGTCTTAATATGGTCGTTGAACCGCTTTTGGGGGGCTTTCTGTCCTCCGCGTGCCATTTGCAAGTTCACCATAAAGTATTTTACGAGGGAGTCTATCTGCAGACATGCGGGTGGTCTGGCCCAACTATTTCAGTGGCACAAGAGGATGTCATCGTAAATATCGATGGTCTACCATATCCGACGGTCTAACACACATACAGGGTGACCCCCCCCACACACACACACGACAAAAACAGAACCCAAATAAATTTTATTTAATCCTATCAACGTCTATAAAATTTTAAGAAACTTGTTGGACTTAAACTTCAGTCATTGTACAGTCATGTAAACTCTGAGTTCATGAGTTTCAAAAAGAAAGGAGACATCTCAACACTTGACGGTAAACCTCTTAAACCAATAGAACAATTCACATACCTAGGTAGGAATATCTCATCCACAGAAAGCGATGTTAATACACGAATAGGAAAGGCATAGTCGGCCGCAAACAAATTATCAGACATATGGAAATCCGATCTCACTGACAAGCTAAATCGACAATTCTTCCAGGCTGTGGTTATATCAGTACTGCTGTATGGCTGCACCACCTGGACCCTAACGAAGCGCCATGGGAATAAGCTAGATTGGAGCTGCACAAGAATGCTGCGTGCAGTCTTGAATAAGTCGTGGAAACAACACCCCACAAGGAAGCAACTGTATGGCCACCTGCCTCCCATCTCACAAACCATCCTAGTGAGACGGACGAGGCATGCAGGACACTGCTGGAGAAGCAAAGACGAGCTCACAAGCGACGTTCTCCTGTGGAAGCCAACACATGAGGCATGCTAATGTGGGCTGGCCCACTAAGGACCTACATTGGCCAACTATGCAAGGATGCTGGTTGCTGCGCAGAAGAATTCCCAGGAGCGATGAGTGATAGGGAAGGTTGGCGAGAGATTGTCATGGATATCCGTGCTGCTTGCGCGACTTGATGATGATGATGATGATGATGATGAAGCACCAAGTTGACTGTATATTTTGGAAAGAAAATTATAATTAACAGTTTTATTTGTGGGTTCTATTGTTTTTTTTGGGGGGGTCACCCAGTATGTTCATAAAGGCATGCGAATACTTTCACATATATCTTCCACTTAAACACACACACATTTGTTCAGGTACTTTGCGCTTCTTATAAAGGTAGATATCTTATCTTCCATTCTTACTTATCCCATTCTGCTTAATCCGATTATTTTACAACAAACTATATGACCCCCCCCCCACCCCACCCACCCCAAAAAAATGATTAGATAAAAAAATTACCTTCGCTACAACAAACACACAAAACCACAGAAGATTTTATATCAACTAGCAGAAGTATGCGCCTCTTGTGAGAAAGTATTGAAGTTTTAATGTAATGAAATATTATATTAAGTTTTAATGTAATAAAATATTATATCAAGTTTTAATGTAATAAAATATTATATTAAGTTTTAATGTAATAAAATATTAAGTTTTAATGTAATGAAATATTATATTAAGTTTTAATGTAATAAAATATTATATCAAGTTTTAATGTAATAAAATATTATATTAAGTTTTAATGTAATATATTAAGTTTTAATGTAATGAAATATTATATTAAGTTTAATGTAATAAAAATATTATATTAAGTTTTAATGTAATGAAATATTATATTAAGTTTAATGTAATGAAATATTATATTAAGTTTTAATGTAAAATATTATATTAAGTTAAGTTTAATGTAATGAAATATTATATTAAGTTTTAATGTTTTTAATGTTAAGTTTTAATGTAATAAAATATATTAAGTTTTAATGTAATGAAATATTATATTAAGTTTTAATGTAATGAAATATTATATTAAGTTTTAATGTAATGAAATATTATATTAAGTTTTAATGTAATGAAATATTAAAGTTTTAATGTAATGAAATATTATATTAAGTTTTAATGTAATGAAATATTATATTAAGTTTTAATAATGAAATATTATTAAGTTTTAATGTAATGAATAATATATTAAGTTTTAATGTAATGAATATTATATTAAGTTTTAATGTAATGAAATATTATATTAATTTAATGTAATATTTATATTAAGTTTTAATGTAATGAAATATTATATTAAGTTTTAATGTAATGAAATATTATATTAAGTTTAATGTAATAAAATATTATATTAAGTTTTAATGTAATGAAATATTATATTAAGTTTTTAATGTAAGATATTAATTTTAATTTAATGTAATAAAATATTATATTAAGTTTTAATGTAATAAATATTATATTAATTTTTAATGTAATAAAATATATTAATTGTTAATGTAATACAATATTATATTAAGTTTTAATGTAATAAAATATTATATAAGTTTTAATGTAATAATATTATATTAAGTTTTAATGTAAAATAATTATATTAATTAATTAATTAAGTTTTAATGTAATGAAATATTATATTAATTAATGTAATGAAATATTATATTAAGTTTAATGTAATAAAATATTATATTAAGTTTTAATGTAATAAATATTATATTAAGTTTTAATGTAATGTAATTAATGAATTTAATGTAATGAAATATATTAAGTTTTAATGTAATGAAATATTATATTAAGTTTTAATGTAATGAAATATTATATTAAGTTTTAATGTAATGAATATTATATTAATTAATTTAAGTTTTAATGAAATATTATATTAAGTTTTAATGTAATGAAATATTATATTAAGTTTTAATGTAATGTAAGTTTAATGTAATGAAATATTATATAAGTTTTAATGTAATGAAATATTATATTAAGTTTTAATGTAATGAAATATTATATTAAGTTTAATGTAATAAATATTATATTAAGTTTTAATGTAATGAAATATTATATTAAGATGTAATGAAATATTATATTAAGTTTAATGTAATGAAATATTAAGTTTAATGTAATGAAAATTAATTATTATATTAAGTTTTAATGTAATTAAAATGTAATGAAATATTATATCAAGTTTTAATGTAATTAATGTAATGTAATGATTAATTATTAAGTTTTAATGTAATAAAAATATTATATTAAGTTTTAATGTAATAAATATATTAAGTTTAATGTAATGAAATATTATATTAATTTTTAATGTAATAAAATATTATATTAAGTTTTAATGTAATAAAATATTATATTAATTGTTAATGTAATAAAATATTATATTAAGTTTTAATGTAATAAAATATTATATTAAGTTTTAATGTAATAAAATATTATATTAATTTCTAATGTCATAAAATATTATATTAATTTTTAATGTAATAAAATATCATATATTTGGGCGCAAGTATTTAAGTTTTAATGTATTAAAATATTATATTAAGTTTTAATGTAATAAAATATAATATTAAACTAGCAGTACCTGTGGATATACCACAGTATGATAATTCAATTATTACAAGGTTTGATATGTTTGCTTAAGAGCTATTTATAAATGGTTCAATATGTAAAAAGTATCATAATATTGATTAAATTCTCTCTCTCTCTCTCTCTCTCTCTCTCTCTCTCTCTCTCTTTCTCTCTCTCTCTCTCTCTCTCTCTTCTTTCTTTCCTTCTTTTCCTTTTTTCATTATGTTCGATTGAAACAGATCAGCGTTAATGTTTTCGCCTTCTCTATCTCTCTATTTTCTCCTACTCTATCTCTTTCTTTCTTTCTTTCTTTCTTTCTTTCTTTCTTATTGTATTTTCTGTGTAGCATATCCTTTCTTTTTTTTTTAATAATAATAAAGGAATGGTCTATTCACCTCATATTTCATTCTATTCAAATAAAGTCCCATTATTATTGTAATCTGAATTCTTCTACTCTATTATAAAGAACTAACCATCAGTTTTTGTGTTTTTTCTCGTAGTGATGGGAGAGCCGCTGTGGGTGGTTTAAAGTAGAAAAAGAGTTAAACATTTCAGCCACCTCAGTAGAGTGGTAAGTCCCCTCCGCTAACCATCAGTTTTTGTGTTTTGCTCATAGTGATGGGAGAGCCGCTGTGAGTGGTTTAAAGTAGGAAAAGAGTTAAACATTTCAGCCACCTCAGTAGAGTGGTAAGTCCCCTCCAATGGGGCCGCCTGGAGGACGTTGGTGGTGACCCGTAATGCCTTAGCGGTCTGTGACCTGAGTATTAAGTGGTCCCCTGACACGGAACACTCCACTTCGTCCATTACTTGGACTAGACGGGCGGTCGAAGAGGCCCCATTCGATCAGTCGGCTGCTTATTTCAAGCCCTAGTAACTATATGATTGTCCCGACCATATCCTTCAAATTGCACTTATGGCAAATATCCGCTCCTTTTTTTTTATATAAATTGTTAGGAGTGTACTTATTTAGGGGGACACTCAGCCGGTAGAGCGTTCGGCTAGAAACCACAAGGTTCCTAGTTCGATACCGGCCCTCGCCAACTCAGCGTATGAGTAGCACAGGGATCTGTGCGGTAAAGTAAGGAGCTGATGGTAGGTGTGGTGCTACACCTCAGAAGCTAGGACAATCTCCTTGGTCTAGCGCTATTGAAAAGGGGATAGACTCCCTCGCTGACTGGCTGATACCGACATTAGGCCACCCGACGACTTTTACATAAATACCATAAATACAACGAAAATAATCTATTATAGACATTTCTCTGAATGTTTGAGATGAGACTTGAAGATTAGTATTATCTGCGTTATTCGGACTATTGTCCTCATCATCATTGTTATTTGTACAACGTTTCGGCCGATATCCCCTCCTACCTTCTTCAGGTATTTCTTGTCGGACTCGGGAACCTTCTTTTCGTAGTCGAGAACCTTCTTGAGGACTGAATAAAGGGTTAGGTTCGAAGTTCCGTGATGGGTCCCGATTTACTGTGCGGTAAAGTAAGGAGCTGATGGTAGGTGTGGCGCTACCCCTCAGATGCCAAAAAAATAATCTCCTTGGTCTAGCGCTTGTGAAAAGGGGATAGACTCCATCGCTGATTGGCTGATACCGACTTTAGGCCATCCCGATGACTTACTTACTGAATGCGCAATTGTAATTAAATATCATACACAATAGAGGACACAATTTGTTTTTTTAATTTCTAGGTCCCCTTTCTTCTAGGCTGAGTATCTATATATTAATACTCTGAGTATCTATATATTAATAGTCTTGTTACTTAATCTTTCGACCGTTATCATCTTGCAACACCCTCTGGTTAAAAATCAAACCGTCCAAATCGTCCAAGATGAAATGCAAAAAAAATCTAAATCCTGATTATTTGGTGTCTCTTATCCGCCTAATTCTTACTTCTCGTAAGTGTCGTCACCTCAGCTAAATAATAGATTATTCCGTTTTTATTATAAAGAAAGGAAGAGTAGAAATAAGACATACTACACAGATAAAATATGATAAGAAAAGAAAGAAAGAAAGAAGGTGGAAGATAGAGAGAGGGTGGGCGCGCGGAAGGGATAAAGCTAATCTGTTTCAATGGAACATAATGAAAAGATATAAAAAAATGTAAGAAAAAGTGATTATCAAGATTATTATACTTTTTACATATTGAAGTAATCTCAATAGCTTTTAAGTAAACATACCAAACATTGTAGTAATTAAATTACTAGCAGGACCTGTTAATATATATATATATGATAATTTAATTATTACAATGTTTGATATGTTTATTTAAGAGCACTGTCGCTTTCGCACGCTCACCCCTCTCTCTATCTTTCCTCTACTTTCTTTCTTTCTTTCTTATGATATTTTTCTGTGTTGCATATTCTTTTTCTTCCCTTTCTTTTTTTTATAATAAAAACGGAATGATCCATTATTTAGCTGAGGTGACAACACTCACAAGAAATAAGAATTCGGCGGATAAGCAACACCAAATAATCAGAATTAACATTTTTGCATTACATCTTGGACGATTTTGGGCGATCTCGTTTTTTTTTTAACCAGTGGATGCTGCAAGATGATAACGTTCGGAAAATTAAGGAACAAGAGTATTGATATGTGGATCATACTGGGGTATAACCACAGGTTCTGCTAGTAATCGTTATTCCGACACTAAAGCGAGGGGAGTTTTTTATTTATTTATTCATTCTAATCATGAAAGAGAGTTCCCCATTTTAATGTATTTACATCGTACCCCACTTGTACAAGGCCCTATTAATGTGGGACCACCCACAAACCGAAGCTCATAGGTGGCGGGTGAAAAATTGCGTTGATCTCTTCGGCATTCCCCCTCAAGAGGGGCGCCTCAGGCACTGAGCAATTAACCCAGCCCTGCCCCTTTAAATCGAGGGGGCAGGTGCTGCCCGGGTGTGTGTGTGGGGAGGGGGTAGCCCCCTGGGATCAACGCTGTTAATATAGTACTAATAGTCCACTGGCTGAAGCACACCGGACCCCCGGTGAAAGATGTGCCCGAAAATATATTCCTCCAGTGTGTGCGTGCGTGTGCGTGCGTGTGCCTGTGCGTTCGTGTGTGTTTGTTTGTTTGTGTGTGTGTGTGTGTGTGTGTGTGTGCGTGTGTGTGTGTGTGAGATCTTGTGTACGGTTGTTGATAAGAGTGAGTGGGTCATGTTTAAAGTTCAGACTTGACGTTTTAACAAGATGGTTTCGATATGACCTCCAGTTCAATATCCAATACTTGTTACTGTTTATTTTCCATATACAACGCCCCCTTTTACATTTCGCAAGCGGTTCACCTGATGTGCTCACCGCTACTTCACTGGTGACAATTAATTACAATACTCAGGTAGGTAAACAAACAATTATTATTATTAAATTATGTAGTTTTCTGGACAGTCAATTCATTTCCAACGCATTTTCATTGTAAAATCATTTACTATACATTTTTATAGTAAAATCATTTACTATACATTTTTATAGTAAAATTATATCCAATGCATTTTAGTAGTATATTAATTTCCAATTATTTTTTTAGTATAATAATTTCCAAGGCATTTTTATAGTAAAATCATTTCCAATGAATTTTTATAGTAAAATTATTTCCGATTCATTTTTTTAGTGTACTCATTTCCAGTGTATTTTTAGTATAATTTCCAATTCATATTTATAGTGAATTTATTTCCAGTGCATTTTTTAAAAAAAATCATATACAACGCATTTTTATAGTAAAATTATTTCCAATGCATTTTAGTAGTATAATCATTTCCAATGTATTTTTAGTATAATAATTTCCAATGTATTCTTATGGTATAATAATTTCCAATTCATTTTTATGATAATCATTTTATAATTTTATAGTAAATTCATTTCCATTGTATTTTCATAGTAAGATTATATCCAATGTATTTTTATAGTATAATCATTTCCAATGTATTTCTATAGTATAATAATTTCCAATATATTTCATTACAATCATTTCCAATGCATTCTTTCATTTAATAATTTCCAATTCATTTATATGGGAAATTCATTTCTAATGTTTATTTTATTGTAAAATTATTTCCAATGCATTTTCATAGTAAAATCATTTTCCGATCATTTTAGTGTAATAATTTCCAATGCATTTTTATAGAAAAAATTTCCAATGCATTTTTATAGTAAAATTATTTCCAATGCATCTTTTTAGTATAATCATTTCCAATTCATTTTTATTGTGAATTTATATCGAATTTATTCTTATAGTAAATTTATATTCAATACATTTTACAGTATAATAATTTCCAATTATATTTTTAGTATAATAATTCCCAATGCATTTTTATTGTAAAATTTTCCCAATGCATTTTTATAGTAAAATTATTTCCAATGCATTTTTTTAGCATAATTCTTTTCAATTCATTTTTATTGTGAATTTATTTCAAATTTATTCTTATAGTAAATTTGTATTCAATACATTTTACAGTATAATAATTTCCAATTATTTTTAGTATAATAATTTCCAATGCATTTTTATAGTAAAATGTTCCCAATGCATTTTTATAGTAAAATTATTTCCAAGTCATTTTTTTAGTATAATCATTTCCAATTCATTTTTATTGTGAATTTATTTCAAATTTATTCTTATAGTAAATTTATATTCAATACATTTTACAGTATAATAATTTCAAATTATTATTTTTTGTATAATAATTGCCAATGAATTTTTATAGTAAAATTATTTCCAGTACATTTGTTTTGTTTTCTTTGTTTAGTGGAATATCATTTATCTTATCTTATACTTTTTTCATTAATCTGTACAAATGACAAAGAAAGCTGCTTTTATTTGTCTGGAGTTTTTTTTTAATAAGGCTTGATAATTTGTATTATTGTTGTGGACTAGCCTAACTTACCTTTCGTAGAGAGTGAATGCGCTAGTCCAGGACTATTTATACATTGCTGTTTTAGAATATCGGGGTCATTGCTTAGACGGCAAAGGCGGGGATCAGAGTGTAGTATCTGTTCCAGTTACTATACTTTGAGACTTACCTATTCCCCTGACATCGAAGGGAGGATCAAGGTGTAGTATCTGTTCCAGATTCTATGCTTTGACACTTACCTTCTATACCCGGCCTCGGCTGGGGGTCCAGTGTGCTTCGGCCTCTGGACCGGTGAAGTACAGTTAATGGCATCGATCCAGGGGGGCCATCCCCCCAGATCCTTGCAATTTTTATGTGCCCACGTAAAAACGAGACCTTGTGTCCAGCCCTCATAAGTGGGATGAGCAGGCAAATACCCTTACCTATTCCCCTCGGGGGGTCCAGTGTGCTTCGGCCACTGGACCGGGTTAAAGTACAATTATTAGCGTCGATCCCTCCAGGCAATACCTGCCCTTTATGGGCAGGGCTGGGTTTATTGCCCAGCACCTGAGGCGCCCCCTTGAGTGGTAATGCCGAAGGGATCGACGCAATTTTTGTTCTTTCCCACCCATGAGCTTTGGCTTGTGGGTGGGCCCACATTAAAACGAGGCCTTGTGCCCAGTCCATACAAGTGGGGTATGAGACAAATACTCCCTTAGACGGCAAAAGCCCCTCGGGGCCTGTTCCAGAGTGCTTCGGCCTCTGGAGCTGCTAAGTAAAATTAACAGCGTTGATCCCGGGGAGCTATCCCCCCATGAAAAACCTGCCCCCTTGACTTAAAGGGGTAGGGCTGGGTTTATTGCCCAGCGCCTGAGGCACCCCCCTTGTTGGGGAATGCCGAGGAGATCGACGCAATTTTTGTTCTTTCCCACCCATGAGCTTCGGCTTGTGCGTGGGCCCACGTTAAAACGAGGCCTTGTGCCCAGCCCATACAAGTGGGGTATGAGGCAAATACACCCCCCAGGCAATACCTGCCCCGTTGATTTAAAAGGGCAAGGCTGGGTATATTGCCCAGCGCCTCGAGAGGGAATGCCGACAGGGTCCGACAGGATCAACGCATTTTTGTGTCTACTACCCATGAGCTTCGGCTTGTGGGTGGGCTCACATAAAAATGTCCTTGTGTCACACCCTCATAAGTGGGATGAGACGCAAATATCTTGCCCAGCACCTGAGGCACCCCCTTGAGAGGTAATGCCGACTGGATCAACGCATTTTTTGTGTCTACTACCCATGAGCTTCGGCTTGTGAGTGGGCCTACATAAAAATGCCTTTATCATAATTGGGATGAGAGGCAAATACCTTGCTGAGACTGCGAAGATTACGGAACCATTACGCGAACCGTCAACCTCGATGTTTTAGCACTCTGTTGCGAGTTACTCTAGGTCTGGCGGAAACTGTATTTGGATGTACTCGTATACTGAATATTGTATGATCCAGTATACAAGAGTTGTTTAGATTTTTTCAGACTGTCCTCCTCATCTTTATTGTTACTAGCAAATATATGCACCCTCCGGGTGCAAGTATTTAAGTTTTAATGTAATAGAATATATTAAATTAGAAAGGCTAATGAAACTAAATAAGAATGCAGATAAAATGATTTGAAACAGAGGGGTGTATAATCGAAAAATAGAACAACTGAAACGTACTCTTCTATCACTCTCGTCTTTCATTGCTAAATTTCCCTAATTTAATAACTTAGTTAAAATAGAAAGTAAAGAATAAAATCAGAATTATTTCTTCTCGTTAATCGATTTCTTTTAAGATTTATTGAAGAGATTTTTGATCATATTCATTAAGATAAAAACATACGATTAAAAATCAATAATACTAAGCACAAATTTATTAAAATAAAATTTTTAATTTCAATATACAAATAAGCCTTCCTGTTCACACTGTTAACTGCTATTTTAGTGTATATATAAATACAATTGCATATTATTCATTTGTAGATATGATTAACAGTATTAATAAAGTAAAACAATTTTATTAGAAATTGAGGTTTAAATAAAAAATAAAATCATGGAGAATGTGACGTAAATAACAAAGGGAATTGTGACTTGAGTAGTGATATAGTTTCGGTTACAGACAGAAAAGCAAACATTCTCCATTATAATAAGAAGATATACAAGGGAATGAGAACAATCTGCCCAAATGAATTAAATAAAGGGCTCGGTTCGAAATTCCATGCTGGTTCCCTAGTTCCGCAAGAAGGTTTCCAAGTTCAACAAGAAATACTTGAAGAAGGCTGGAGAGCACATTGGCCTAAACATTGTGTATATAGCAATAAAGATGAGAACAACAGTCCGAAAAATCTAAATAATAAAAAGTTTTTTTTCTTCATTTAGCTATCCGTAGGGGATTATATAGTACCTAAATAATGAGAATGGAATCGTCTTTTTGTTTTTTGTTTTTTTTTGGGGGGGGGGGGGTTGGTGGGGGGGGGGTTTATAATAAATAACTTCTGACGAAATCTCGGATGAGAGAAACAACAATTTCTTACGGTACCTGTTAATTCAACTTAGTAATTGCTAATTACTCCGTTCACCTTGTATCTTTGCTGAGTGAACCTATCCTTAATACTCGTTGTGTTTCTTTCTATTATTTCTCTGTTAACTCTGATACTCAAGATATAAAACAGGGTTACCAGATTTGCCAAACGGAAAAACAGTACACAGTTCAAATTTGAATTCAAATTGCTAATTACTCCGTTCACCTTGTATCTTTGCCGAGTAAACCTATCCTTAATACTCGTTGTGTTTCTTTCTATTATTTCTCTGTTAACTCTGATACTCAAGGTATAAAACGGTTACCAGGTTTGCCAAACGGAGAAACAGTACACAGTTCAAATTTGAATTCAATTCATTGGTCAATACATAAATATACAAATATGAATTTCAAATTAATTAAAGTTAATATTAATATTAGTAAAATAATTAATTAAAGTTAATATTCTTCATATTAGTAAAAGCAAAGTGTGTTATTTTAGAAGCGCCATGATCAAGCCATTGGTATTTTTTCTATTTATATTAAATACATCTGTATGTTTGTCTGTGGGTTTGTTTTCATGCATACCCATAAATTTCTCGGTTTAGCAGCTACAGAGTTGAAATTTAATTTACAGATACACCTTGATAAGAGGGAAAAAAGAGATGTATATTGGGATGTCGGTAGTTATCAGGGTGTAGTCCGAGAAAAGCATGCAGTCTGTCCAGTTTTATGTATAACTCATGTTGTATACCCATTCGTCGAAAATTAGGTATATAATTGAGAGAGTGGACTCGTGTAACATAGAGAGAGAATTAGAGAGAGAGAGAGAGAGAGAGAGAGAGAGAGAGAGAGAGAGAGAGAGAGAGAGAGAGATAATTTAATCAATATTATGATAATTTTTACATATTGAACCATTTATAAATAGCTCTTAAGCAAACATATCAAACCTTGTAATAATTGAATTATCATACTGTGGTATATCCACAGGTACTGCTAGTAAAAATCATTTTCAATGTATTTTTATAGTAAAAATCATTTCCAATGCATTTTTATAGTAAAAATCATTTCCAATGCATTTTTATAGTTTTCTAATTGTTTGGTTTTATCTTAATGAATATGAGCTAAAATTTCAGGAATAAATCTTAAAAGAAACCCATTAACAAAAAGAAATAACTGTAATTTTATTCTTTACTTCCTATTTTAGCTAAATAGTTAAATTAGGAAAAATTAACAATGAAAGACGGGTGTGATAGAAAATGGTGGAAGAGTTAGATTCAAAGTGGTACTCTTTTTTTTTATTATACTCCCCTCAGTTTCAAATCATTTTATTTGCGTTCTTATTTAGTTTCATTAGTGTTTTTGATTTGATATAATGTTTTATTACATCAAAACTCAAATACTTGCACCCGGAGGGTGCATATATTTGCCCACTAACATATACGGCTCCACACCCACAAGGAAGCGCGTGGTGTACTGGTTAAAGTCTCGAGAAATGGACTCGTCGCCCCGAGTTCAAATCCTGGACGTGGTAATTGCATTTCACTTAGCGCTAATACCCTTGGGAAATGTATGAATCCTACTCTCCCTCCAGCTATGGGTAAATAGTAGGACAGACTGAGTTCTTTAACCATGGTTAGGCAACCAGTCTAGGAGAAGGAAAACTTCGCTTAAGAAATTGACCTTGTGTCGCATCCTGCTCGTGCGGAGGGGTTAGTAAATATATATATACGGCCTCACATGTTACATAAGCAGGCATAATTCTAACAGGCCGATTCGTTTTATAGTCAATTTATGTTTGTTTTGATAAATGTTAGAACTCTACAAAAATACACAAACTACCTGTTTTTTTTTTTTGTTTTTTTTCTTATAAAATATAATAATAAAAGATTGTAAACAAACAAAACAGACACGTTAAAGAGACAGTTCTTCCAGGCCGTTGTCGTATCAGTGCTGCTGTATGGCTGCACCACCTGGACCATAACGAAGCGACTAGAGAATAAACTAGATGGGAGCTGCACATGAATGCTGCGGGTGATCTTGAACAAGACGTGGAAACAGCACCCCACGAGAAACCAGCTGTACGGTCACCTGCCACATATCACCCAAACCATCCGAGTAAGACGGACAAGACACGCGGGACACTGCTGGAGAAGCAAGGACGAACTCATAAGCGACGTCCTCCTGTGGAAGCCAACACATGGACAAGCCAGTGTGGGCCGACCAGCAAAGACGTACATTGATCAGCTCTGTGCGGATACAGGATGCTGCATAGAGGACCTCCCGAGAATGATGAGCAATAGGGACGGATGGAGAGAGATTGTCATGGATATCCGCGCTGAAAGCGCGACATGATGATGATGATGACGATAATATATATATATATATATATATATATATATATATATATATATATATATATATATATATATATTTGTTAGTTTCATTAAAATCTTTTATCATTAAATTTCTAAGGGAAAATAGAAGAGAGAGCCAGTCTGTGTATTTTTGTAGAGTTTTAACATTTTTCGAAACAGATATACATTGACTATAAAACTAATTGGCCTGTTAGAATTCGACCTGTTTATGTAACATGTGAAGCCGTATATATTAGTGGGACGTGGTGGTAATAATTAAATTATTATACTGTGCTATATCCACAGGTCCTGCCAGTGGGAATAAATCTGTCAAAGAAATTCTTCTGAAATGTTTTTTTTTTTTTCCTTTTCAGAAATGAATAACGTTGCAGCCCTATTTATTTCGCTGCTTTTCTCGTCTGTTGCGGCGCAACATGATACTTCAGTTTGCAGCCCAGTAAAGAGTTCAGGTAAGTTGATAATTTACCCCCAAATCTCCATTTTCCATTCATTGAGATAACCCCAAAATGTTTGACATGCCGTATAACTCAACCGAAATGATGTCAAAATCCAAAGATATTTAAAATTCAAGTCGCTTTGTATCTTTAATTAGTTGACAAAATCGGGTTTTCTGAAACTCAGTAAAAAATGTTTTGGTTTTTTTTTTGTTATTGGTTTGGTGAGGTTGGGATATTCTACAGAATTTATGTTAAAGAAACATTGTATCGCTTAATGAGTTGATGATCTCCAGTGAAAAAAAAAGAAACTCGCTCAACATGTGTGATTCGGATAAAATTCTTGGTTAAATCGAACTTAACGGACCTAAATTCCACTATCGTGTGTTACCCCGCCAAAAGAAAAAAAAAATACAAAAAAATCAGGGAAATAACCGAATTTAATTAAATTTTTAGTTGTGATATCTTATTATAATGGAGATTGTGTGTTTTTCTGTCTGTAACCGAAACTATATTACTAATCGAGTCACAATTCACATAGTTATTTACATCACGTTCTCCATGATTTTATTCATATTTAAACCTCAATAATTAATAAAATTGTTTTACATTATTAATACTGTTGACCATATCTATGTACTAATAACATGCAAGTGTATTTATATATACAAAAAATGGCGGTTTGCAGTGTGAATGGGAAGGTTAATTTGCATATTGATATCAAAAATTTGATTTTAATAAATATGTGCTCAGTATTATTGATTTCTAATTGTTTGGTTTTATCTTAATGAATATGATAAAAAATCTTAAAAGAAATCCATTGGCAATATTAACAGTAATTCTATTCTTTACTTCATAATTCAACTAAATAGTTAAATTAGAAAATTTAGCAATGAAAGACGCGAGTGAAGAAAAAGCAAGTTTCAGTTGTTCCCCTCTGTTTCAAATCTTTTTATCGGCATCTTGTTTAGTTTCATTAGCCTTTCTAAGTTAACATAATATTTTATTACATTAAAACTTAAATACTTGCACCCGGAGGGTGCATATATTTGCTAGTATTAATAAATAAAAGATATAATGCACCAGTTATTTCATTTAAAAACTTTTACATTTTTTCAGGTCAGTTAACTTTGAACATTTCAAATTGTATTATTTTTTTAATCCTTTAATGAATTTGATGATTTTACTTACTTAGGGTACAAACACGCTAACATTGAATTTTTTTTTATTCCCACCCCCTCAGGCAATATGTTCCAAAAATCTATTTTTACATCGCCCGGAGGGTGTTTTTTATTTTGTTCTATTAAAAATAATTAAACGTTTTCAAAAGATTGATGAATATAATTGAATTTAGATAGAAGTAAGGGGTCATACCTAACACTCTGTATATTAGAAAGTATAAAAAAAGGGATGAATTGTACCACTGTCCACTATTAAATACGGCCTCACATATAAAATAAGCAAGCAGATTTCTAACAGGCTGATTTGTTTTATTGTCAAATTTAAAAAAATGATAAAACTAAAAAAATACACTGGTTGTTTTTTTGTTTTTGTTTTTGTTTTTTTTTTCTTCAGAAATGTAATAATAAAAGACTGTAAACAAACAAACAAAAAAATAGTTATAAAAAATTATACTGTGATACAAAACAAACACTTGTAAAAAAAAAAACTTAAGATTTCTCTATGATTTCAGGTTATATCACAAAAAATAATTAAAAGTTTTCAATGTGAAATGTATTCCCTGGTCATGGTAGGCAATGCTGATGATGATGCTACAGAAAAGCAGTATTTCCCGAGGAGGACTTGTTTGTTTTGTTATATTTGATTATGCAGATAAATTTATTGCAAATCATAATAAATCCATTCTAAGAGAGTTTGTTGAAAGAATTTTGGAAACTTATTCTCGAAAAGTTTAATTTTTACTTGTGAACAAAACACTGAAAAAAGGATTTAAATTTGCTGCAAAAATTGTTGGGAATATATTTCACAACAACAAACCAAAATTTGCATCGAATGAAGTTGAAAAATATATTGTAAAAACTAGACTGCTTCAGTTCCAGTGATCTTTTGAAAAAGAGATATTATCTCGAAAATTCAAGAATTAAATACAGGTTAACACACAACATCATTGTTACCATATAATTATTTTTTCTTTACACCTGCATTGTGATAGCCTTCTAAATCAACCTCCTAACCAATATATACAAAATGCTTCAAGCAAATTATAAAACTCTCATATTGTAAAATGTTGTTTTTTTTAAAGGCTAAGGTCAAAATAAATTTCATATTTTTTAAATAACTATATTTTGTTTGTTTACAATCTTTTATTTTATATTTTTATATTTTACAGATTATATTTTATATTTTGTTTGTTTACAATCTTTTATTATTACATTTCTAAAGCAAAAATCCAACCATTTTTTGTATTTTTGTAGAGTTTTAACATTTTTCAGGTAAAAACAGATATAAATTGTTAATAAGACAAATCAGCCTGTTAGAAATCTGCTTATGTGACATGTGGGGACCATATACGAGGTGTGTCAGAAAAGTTCCAGGACTGGTGTCACTAAAAAATCTATTTCAAACCCGAACTACAAGTTATCTCATTCAAAGTAATCCCCCTGGAGTCTAATGCACTTTCACATCCTTCTCTGCCACACTTGCATGTACTCCTGGAAGGATTCTTCCGGGATTCTCTGTGGCTCTGTCATCACAGTTTTTTGATGTCATGCAAATCCTCAAAATGGGTTCCTTGAATTTGGGAAAGAGGAAAAAAATCACATCGAGCCAGGTCGGGCGAATAGGAGGGTTACTCCAACGCAGTGATGTTCTTGTGGGCCAGGAACTCTCTGATACTCAGGGTAGTGTGGGTACATCTCTCGCCTCCTCTCGCGCACTTAACGAAGCAAACGCTGCGGTATCTCTTTGTAGACATGCTGGTTGATCGTCTGGCTCTGCGGCAAGAACTCGCAGTTTTGGAGGTTTGGGGAATGTGGAGCACCCCTTCATCACCATTGCTCCCTGTTCCACTCTGACCCGGAGTGGTAGTACATGTTAGGGTACCCTTCACATCGAAGTTTTCTAACATACTGGAACTTTTCTGACATACTTCCTAAATATGAAGGGTACTTTTGTTATTTTGACCTTTTAGTGCTTTGAGCTCTCGGGCACTTCTCGTTTTCATGACTGCTCAGCCGCCCTGTTGGCTGGGGCGTTAGAATGCACCGACTGCGCCTCTGCAGAGGGGTAAGACTCCCCCAATGGGGCCACCTGTTGGCCGTGGGTGGCGACCCATGATGCTTAAGGATAGAGCTCAGGTGGATGAGCAGTTCATGACATGCAATACTCCACTTTGGCCCTATCTTGGGCTAGACGGGCGGTCGGAGAGGCCCCCTCTGATCAATCGGCTGGTCACGTCAAGCCCTAGCACCTATATGATTTTCCCAACCCTATTGCCCTTATGGCAAGCCCCAACCCCTTTTTATCATATGGTTGCTAGAAGGCGGTGGCTGCGGGTCTACGTGTCCTGGGAATGACGTTAAACTCTATCTGATGGTGAGGTTCCAGTTCTGGAGGTTTGGGGAATGTGGAGCACCCCTTCATCACCATTGCTCCCTGGTCCACTCTGACACGGAGTGGTATTACCTGTTAGGGTCCCATCTATGGGTTAAATAGAAAAATGTATTTATAAAAAAATTGTATTATCCATTAAGAATTGATTTATTTCGAAACTTTATCGGCATTAAATGACCCACTGAGGTTGATGTGCCGTAAAACAAAACAAACCAAACCTGACTGCTCAGTCCACCCTTGCAGTTATATATCAATTTTTTTTTTTTTGCTTTCTTTTAATTTACAGGCACACCAATGCCGCCATTAGGCAAGGGTTACTCTGTACGAACGGAATTAAATGTAGTTACAGAAAATATGACGATTGAAGTTCATGAATATTTCGATGCTTCCGTAAATATGTCTGCCTACGAACAGGTCGAGCCGGACGGTGAAATATACGCCATTTTGAATTACAATACAAATCAGTTCATTTACATTGAACCCGCCGAAGGTAAGTTATTTATTTCATCACTCTTTATAGCGGTCAGATTCAGCTTTTAAAATACCTATAACTCTATTTAAAAACTATGGCACATGCCGTGGTGGTGGGGGGGGGGGGGGGTAGGATGACCATTGGCTGGCGGTACTCGAAGCAAGTAGCACTGGCCAATGGTGTTGCATACCCTCTTCATTACTTACTTCTTACTCTTATATAAAAACAATAAAATGGAGAAAAATCACATATTCTAAAATAGAAATTTCAAAATATGACGTTAGTAGAATTTTTTTTCAAGTGTTTTTTTTTTTATAATTTACCTTAGACTAAAGTCACATTCTACCCGTGGCGAACGGGTGAGGTCAATATATTTTCAAATAACCTGTTTTATTATTTCTATTTTATTTTTGTGGTCTTTTTTTTTTAATTTCAAAATTTTAAAATGTTTTTAAAAAATTTACTTTTTAACATTTTTTATTATTTTCTTAAATTTAATTTTTTTTTAAATCTTTAAATTTTTAGGTCAATATATTTTCAAATAGCCTGTTTTATTTTTTGTGGTCTTTTTTAACTTTTTAAAAAAAATTTTCAAATATTTTATTATTTTCTTAAATCTTAATTTTTTCTTAATTTAATTTTTTTTAATTATGAAAATTTTTAAAATTTAAATTTAAAAAATATAGTAATTTCAAAATATGACGTAAGTGTATAAGTAGAATTTTTTTTCAAGTGTTTTTTTTTTTTATTTACCTTAGACTAAAGTCATATATTTTCAAATAACCTGTGTTTTATTCTTTTCATTTTTTATTTTGTAGTCTTAATTTTCAAATTTTCAAATTAAAAAAAAATTTTATCTAAAAAATTTTTTAAAATTTTTTCATTATTTTCTTAAATTTAAAATTTTTTTAAAATTTTTTATTTTTATCAAATTTCAAAAGATTTTTAAAAAAATTTTTTAATTTAAATTTTTTTTTTTAATTTCATTTATTTAAAAAAAAATCTTTTTAGAGGGCATGGCGAAAACCTGTCAAGTGACACAACTGGATAAATTCGTCCCGAAACTTGGCGATCAGACTAAGGAATCGAATATTATTCGATTATATGATGTGTTGAATTATGGTAAAGGCAGCCAACTACAATACAACAGTAATGGAATTTTACGCGGCGAGACAGTTCAAATTTGGAATGCGTGCGTCTACGACAAAGCTTGGCAAGCCACGTTTAATGTCACGTGGTATTTCTCAGGTGAGCTCCCCCCGCCCTATGTATTATAATATAATCTTATCTTATTATAATGGAGATTGTGTGTTTTTCTGTCTGTAACCGAAACTATATCACTACTCAAGTCACAATTCTCTTAGTTATTGACATCACATTCTCCATGATTTTATTTTTATCTAAACCTTATTATTAATAAAATTGTCTTACATTATTAATACTGTTAACCATACCTACATTCTGACAACATGCAATTATATTTATATATACAACAAAATAGCGGTGTACAGTGTGTACGGGAAGGCTAATTTGCATATTAATATTAAAAAATCGAATTTAATAAATATGTGCTTAGTATTATTGATTTCTAACTGTTTGGTTTTATTTTAATGAATATAAGCAAACATCTCTTCAATGAATCTTAAATGAAATCCATTAACAAAATAAAATAAGTGTCATTTTATTCTTTACGTCCTCTTTTAACTAAATACTTAAATTAGAAAAAAACAACAATGAAAGACAAGAGTGATGGAAGAGTAAGTTTCAGTTGTTCCATTTTTTATTATACTCCCTCTGTTTCAAATCTTTTATTATACTCCATCTGTTTCAAATCTTTTATTATACTCCCTCTGTTTCAAATCTTTTTATCTGTATTTTTATTTAGTTTCATTAGCCTTTCTAATTTAATACAATATTTTATTATATCAAAACTTAAATACTTGCACCCGGAGGGTGCATATATTTGCTAGTTAATATTAATTAATTTATATTTTATTATGCGAGGAAAATAAAGTTTTGTTTTGATTATACTTTGTCTTAAAACAAAACATTTATCTTTAATTTGACGCAAAAGAAAAGCCTTTAATATTTGAATTAATTTGAATTTAACTGTTACAAACTTTGTTTTATTAGAAGAAAACATTTATTTGAATTTTTACAATACAAAAGTAAAGCCGTCAGTGCGGCCTAATGTCGGTATCAGCCAGACAGCCAGGGAGTCTATCCTCTTTTCACTAACGCTAGACCAAGGAGACTATTTTAGCGTCTGGGGTGGGGCGCCACACCTACCACCAGCTCCACACTGTACCGCACAGATCCCTGTGCTACTCATACGCTGAGTTGATGAGGACCGGCACCGAACCAGGAACCTTGTGATTCCTAGCCGAACTCTCTTCCGACTGAACTATTTGACAGTAAAACTACACTTTTATGTTTAACATAAAAAAAAAATTCAAAGATCTGTTTTCATTTTTTTTTAATGAAAGAGTTAGGCAAAAATTAATCTTTACACCACCCGGAGGGCGTTTTTTTTATTGTGAGTATTAAAAATATTTTTTTTCTTCCGTTGCAGCTGCCAAATGGAAGACAAGTAGTGGGACACAGCCCGTTCCGATTCGGATGCATCTCAAAGGTAAAACGACAACCAAAGGGGTCGTGACCAATCACGAACGAATCTATGATTTTTCTGAGTACAACCCAACAGCCCCAAGTTACAAAGCTTTCGAGGTATGAAAAAATTCCCAGCACTTTTACTTAATTGGTTGACCACTTAAGCAACAACAGGTAGTGTTGTTATGAGTCCAATTTTTTTTAAAGTTGAGTTAAAAAAAATTTCAATTTACATCAAGAATGAATAAACAAAATGTTTTCAACATGAAATAACCCAACAAGGGTTGAAATCCCTAAAATCTGTTATATACTCGGGTGTATATAATCGGTGAGAGAGACAGATAGTAGAGTGGAGATTTTCGAAGCTAGTGCTATAAGCAACATTGATAATATTAACTACAGACCTGGCTTGATATGATTGGACTACCAAGAAACTTGAAGTTATGAGTGTGAAATCATAATATCAACATTAATTATAAATCTGCTCTGCTTTATTAGCATTGAGCACCTTTCCATGCAAATACTTTTCTCATTTTTTCATTCACTATTCATTATATATGGTATATATATATATATATATATATATATATATATATATATATATATAGATGAGATGAGATGAGATGAGATGATGGTTCTTACTTGTTACATTCTGCTTACTGGTTTGAACTCGGCCGGTCGCCATGTTCTCTTATTGGGTTTTTCTCTTTAGGGCTTTCTGTTAAGGGTTGGTTCTTCTTTATTTCTTCGGGCCGGTCATTTCTTGTTTTTTTGAAAACCAAAAACTGCATACACCATAGAGCCTCTTAGTTAGGTGGATGAAAGATCATCAACCCCAGTTTTTTCTCGTAGGACACATAAAATTGTTTCCTCTGATCGTAACATCCTGTGTTCGTTATATTTTTTGAAAATATTTTCTTCACACACACACACACACACACACACACACACATATATATATATATATATATATATATATATTATATATATATATATATATATATATATATATATGAACACAAACTCAAGTTTTTTGTAAAACTCGCCCGTCTTTTGCTCTAGTATAAATTTTCCTGGAGAGTCAGCTTTTTTAGTAAACCCATGTTACGTAGTGCCTTTTCTTTGACGGCACTAAATAGGTATATGTTATATACTGGTCTTTTCACTAAGCCAAATCAGCATATAACGTTATATACCTTTCTTACTCTGGTCGTCTATTCTTCTGGCCTGGTATATCTTCTAATGTCTCGTCTGATCTTCTATTGAGGATTCCGTGTCTGGTTTCTGTTGGGGATCATTTCTTATCAGAAGCCCTGTGTTATTGATAGTTTTTAGTAATAAACACAAGACTTCGATTTACGATGATGTTACTTTATTCGTAGATCCCCAGACCAGACAATCTGCGCAGTGAGACTTACATCTTGCTAGCTTGGCTTCTAACTTCTAACTGACTAACTTACTTACTTAGTATCCTTAAACCGGAAGGGGGCCTTCTATTGCCTTCCGGTTCTCACGTTCCATTCGCAGAACGCAAGGTGAGATCGAGGTCAAGCGCCGTCACTCACTCTCAAGGCCATCAGCTGTACTGATCGCCATAATGATTTCTACAGTACCTTAAAAATGTATTAGGGACCAATTATTATGTAACACCCATCCCGCCCGACCTACCGACAAAACCCCAATTTTTTACCAAAAACTCACTAAGGACACCCACTCCCTTATTATTGCTTTCGAACCTTAAAGATCGGAAGACAGTCGGCGGTCCTACACACTAGCTGAGGGAAAGGGGGCATCCAAAATGGCCAACAATTTTTTTTTTTAGTATCATCTGCGTTATTCGGACTCTTGTCTCCATCTCATTGTTCTTTGTACAACGTTTCGGCCGATATGCCCTCCGGATATTTCTTGTCGGACTCGGGAACCTTCTCGGACTCGGGAACCATCTTTTCGAACTCGGGAACTTTCTTGTCGTAATCGGGAGCCATCACGGAACTTTGAACCTAACCCTTTATTTAGTCCACGGGGATATCCTGTTTTCATTCCGCTAACCATAGCTGGGGTAGGAGTTGTGTGTAATTATTTTTCTAACGGCCTCCACTCAGGATTGAACTCGGTATCCAGAGATAACTGTCTCTTAGAACTGTCTTTACCTAACTACCTTATCCACTAGGCCATGTGTCCAATTGGACAATTGAGTGTGAATTCTGGGAACTTATAAATGTCTTGATTTGGCTAGAATTTCTACCTATTTACTTGTATGATTTTTACCTAGAATCATATTGTGTTTTTTTTTGTTTTGTTTTTTTCTCTCAATCTGATCTGGCCTTCTTAATTATGGGTTCCCATATTGTATTCATTTCTATGCTAGGTCTACTTAACAGCCCAGTACAGCCTATCATATGTGCTGATTCTTTGAGGCGTCTTCTCTTCCAATGTTCTTCTCTATCTATTATTCTCACTTTATCCCATAAGGGCAGATGGTTTCCCTTTTCATTCCATATATGGTCAGCCATACCCGACTTTTCTATTTCTCCTCGGACCACTGCTTTACGATGTTCTTCTAGTCTTACTTTCAGTGGGCGGCATGTTTCACCTTTGTATTCTTTGCCACAGCTGCATGGGATGGAATACACACAATTTTTGGTCATGTTGTATTCTGTTGGGGGCTTGACTCGGACGAGATGTTTACGAAGAGTTGAGTCACTCCTGAATATTGTCCTGATGTCATAGGGATTACATATGTTTTGAATCTTTTCAGCCAAGCCTTTCACATAGTACCGAGTCCGACAAGAAATACCTGAAGAAGGCCGGAGAGCATATCTGCCGAAACGTTCTACAAATAACAATGAAGATAGGGACAATAGTCCGAATAACGCAGATAATACTAATGTTCAAGCCTCATTTCAAACATTCAGTGAAATAATTTTATTTTGTTACATGTTTTTACATATATCTGTTTACTGCATGATATATTTCTATTGTATATTTTCTATATATATTTGTTTTACTGCATGGTATATTTTCTATTTGTATTTTCTACATATATCTTGTTTTTACTGCACGGTATATTTCTATTGTATATTTTTCTACATAGATCTTGTTTTAACTACATGGTAATATTTCTATTGTATATTTCGACATATATCTTGTTTTAACTGTATGGATATTTTTATTGTATATTTTCTACATATATCTGTTTTACTGCATGGTATATTTCTATTGTATATTTCTACATATATCTTGTTTTACTGCATGGTATATATTTCTTATTGTATATTTTCTACATATATCTTGTTTTACTGCACGGTATATTTCTTATTGTATATTTTCTACATATACCTATATGTTTTACTGCATGGTAATATTCTATTGTATATTTTCTACATATATCTGTTTTACTGCATGGTTATTTCTATTGTATATTTTCTACATATATCTTGTTTTAACTGCATGGTATAATTTATTTATATTCTCTACATATAATCTTGTTTTACTGCATGGTATATTTTCTATTGTATATTTTCTACATATATCTTGTTTTTACTGCATGGTATATTTCTATTGTATATTTTCTACATATAATCTTGTTTTACTGCATGGTATATTTCTATTGGTATATTTTCTACTATATCTTGTTTTACTGCATGGTATATTTCTATTGATTTTCTACATATATCTTGTTTTACTGCATGGTATATTTCTATTGTATATTTTCTACATATATCTTGTTTTACTGTAATGATATATTTCTATTGTATATTTTCTACATATATCTTGTTTTACTGCATGGTATATTTTTGTTGTATATTTTCTACATATATCTTGTTTTACTGCATGGTATATTTCTATTGTATATTTTCTACATATATCTTGTTTTACTGCATGGTATATTTCTATTGTATATTTTCTACATATATCTTGTTTTACTGCATGGTATATTTTTATTGTATTATTTTCTACATATATCTTGTTTTACTGGATGGTATATTTCTATTGTATATTTTCTACATATATCTTTGTTTTACTGCTATATATTACTTTGTTTTTATGGTATCATGTTCTATTGTATATTTTCTACATATATCTTGTTTTACTGATGGTAATATTTCTATTGTATATTTTCTACATATATCTTGTTTTACTGCATGGTATATTTCTATTGTATATTTTTCTACATATATCTTGTTTTACTGCATGGTATATTTCTATTGTATATTTTTACACTTGTTTTACTGCATGGTATATTTCTATTGTATATTTCTACATATATCTTGTTTTACTGTGGTATATTTCTATTGTATATTTTCTACATATATCTTGTTTTACTGCATGGTATATTTCTATTGTATATTTTCTAACATATATCTTGGTTTACTGCACTGGTATATTTCTATTGTATATTTCTACATATTCTTGTTTTTCTGCATGGTATATTTCTATTGATATATTTTCTACATATTCTTTTTTACTGTATGGTATATTTCTATTGTATATTTTCTACATATACTCTTGTTTTACTGCATGGTATATTCTATTGATATTTTCTACAATATATCTTGTTTTACTGCATGTATATTTCTATGTATATTTTTCTACATATATCTTGTTTTACTTGTATGGTATATTTCCTATTGATATTTTCTACATATATCTGTTTTACTGCATGGTATATTTTCTATTGTATATTTCTACATATATCTGTTTTTACTGCATGGTATATTTCTATTGTATATTTTTCTACATATATCTTGTTTTACTGTATGGTATATTTATTTGTATATTTTCTACATATATTTGTTTTACTGCATGGTATATTTCTATTGTATATTTTCTACATATATCTTGTTTTACTGGCATGGTATATTTCTATGTATATTTTCTACATATATCTTGTTTTACTGCATGGTATATTTCTATTGTATATTTTCTACATATATCTTGTTTTACTGCATGGTAATATTTCTATTGTATTTTTCTACATATATCTTGTTTTACTGTATGGTATATTTCTATTGTATATTTTCTACATTATATCTTGTTTTACTGTATGGTATATTCTATTGTATATTTTCTACATATATCTTGTTTTACTGCATGTATATTTCTATTGTATATTCTACATATATCTTGTTTTACTGCATGGTATATTTCATTGTATATTTTCCTACATATATCTTGTTTTACTGCATGGTAATATTTTCTATTTGTTTTCTACATATATCTTGTTTTTACTGCATGGTATATTTCTATTGTATATTTTCTACATATATCTTAATTTTTCTGCATGGTATATTTCTATTGTATTTTTTCTACATATATCTTGTTTTTACTGCATGGTATATTTCTATTGTATATTTTCTACATTATTTGTTTTACTGCAATGGTAATTTTATTGTATATTTTCTACATATATCTTGTTTTACTGGCATGGTATTTTCTATTGTATTATCTTGTTTTTGTATGGTATTTTCTATTTGTATATTTTTCTAATATATCTTGTTTTACTGCATGGTATATTTCTATTGTATATTTTCTACAATATCTTGGCATGGTATATTTCTATTGTATATTTTTCTACATATATCTTATTTTTCTGCATGGTATATTTCTTATTGTAATATTTTCTACATATATCTTGTTTTACTGCATGGTATATTTTATTGTATATTTCTAAATATATCTTGTTTACTGCATGGTATATTTCTATTGTATATTTTCTACATATATCTTGTTTTACTGCATGGTATATTTCTATTGTATATTTTCTACATATATCTTGTTTTACTGCATGGTATATTTTTCTATTGTATATTTTCTACATATATCTTCGTTTTACCTGCATGGTATATTTCTATTGTATATTTCTACATATATCTTGTTTTACTGCATGATATATTCTATTGTATATTTTCTACATATATCTGTTTTACTGCATGGTATATTTTTGTTGTATATTTTCTACATATATCTTGTTTTACTGCATGGTATATTTCTATTGTATATTTTTCTACATATATCTTGTTTTAACTGCATGGTATATTTCTATTGTATATTTTCTAACATATATCTTGTTTTACTGCATGGTATATTTTTTTATGTATATTTTCTACATATATCTTGTTTTACTGCATGGTATTTCTATTGTATATTTTTTTACATATATCTTGTTTTAAACTGCATGGTATATTTCTATTGTATATTTTCTACATATATCTTGTTTTACTTGCATGGATATTTCTATTGTATATTTTCTACATATATCTGTTTTTACTGAATGGTATAATTTCCTATTGTATATTTTCTACATATATCTTGTTTTACTGCATGGTATATTTTCTATTGTACATATTTCTTGTTTACATTTTATTGTAATATTTTCTACATATATCTTGTTTTACTATGTATATTTCTATTGTATATTTTCTACATATATCTTGTTTTACTGCATGGTATATTTCTATTGTATATTTTCTCCATATATCTTGTTTTACTGCATGGTATATTTCTATTGTATATTTTACATATATCTTGTTTACTTCATGGTATATTCTATTGGTATATCTACATATCTTGTTTTACTGCAGGTAATTTCTATTGTATATTTTCTACATATATCTTGTTTTACTGCATGGTATATTTCTATTGTATATTTTCTACATATATCTTGTTTTACTGCATGGTATATTTTCTATTGTATATTTTCTACATATATTGTTTTACTGCATGGTTATTTCTATTGTATATTTTCTACACATATATCTTGTTTTACTGTATGGTATATTCTATTGTATATTTTTCTACATATATCTTGTTTTACTGATGGTATATTTTATTGTATATTTCTACATTATATTGTTTTACTGCATGGTATATTTCTATTGTATAATTTTCTACATATATCTTGTTTTAACTGCATGGTATATTTCTTTGTATATTTTACATAATCTTGTTTTACTGCATGTTATTTCTATTGTATATTTTCTACATATATTCTTGTTTTACTGCATGGTTATATTCTATTGTATATTTTTACATATATCTGCTTTTACTGTATGGTATATTTCTATTGTAATATTTTCTACATATATCTTGTTTTACTGCATGGTATATTTCTATTGTATATTTTCTACATATATCTTGTTTTACTGCATGGTATATTTTCTATTGTTATTTTCTACATATATCTTGTTTTACTGCATGGTATATTTTATTGTAATTTTCTACATATATCTTGTTTTACTGCATGGTGTATTTTATTGTATTTTCTACATATTCTTTTTTAACTTGCATGGTATATTTCTATTGTATATTTTCTACATTATATCTTGTTTTACTGGCATGGTATATTTCTATTGTAATATTTTTTCTACATTATTCTTGTTTTTACTGCATGGTATATTTCTATTGTATATTCTAATATATCTTGTTTTACTGCATGTATATTTTCTATTGTATATTTTCTACATGATATTCTTGTTTTACTGTATGTGTATATTTCTATTGTATATTTTCTACAATATATCTTATTTTCTGCATGGTATATTTCTATTGTATTTTTTACATATATCTTGTTTTACTGCTGGTATATTCTATTGTATATTTTTCTACTATATCTTGTTTTCCTGGCATGGTATTTTTTCTATTGTATATTTTCTACTTATCTTGTTTTACTGCATGGTATATTTCTTTTGTATATTTCTACATATATCTTGTTTTACTGCATGTAATTTCTATTGTATATTTTTCTACATATAATTTGTTTTACTGCTGGTATCATTTCTATTGTATATTTTCTACATATATTGGTTTTACTGCATGGTATTTTCTATTGTATATTTTCTACATATATCTTGTTTTACTGCATGGTATTTTCTATTGTATATTTTACATATATCTTGTTTTTACTGCATGGTATATTCTATTGTATAATTTTCTACATAATCTTGTTTTACTGCATGGTATATTTCTATTGTATATTTTCTAACAGTTATATCTTTGTTTACTGCATGGTTATATTTCTATTGTATATTTTCTACATATATCTTGTTTACTGCATGGTAAATTTCTAATTGTATTTACATAGATCTTGTTTTTACTGCATGGTATTCTATTGCATATATCTTGTTTTTCTGCATATATTCTTGTTTTACTGCTGGTATATTTCTAATTGCTATATTTTCTACATATATCTTTGTTTTTACTGCATGGTATATTTCTATTGTATATTTTCTACATATATTTGTTTTTACTGCATGGTATATTTCTATTGTATATTTTCTACATTATCTTGTTTTACTGCATGGTATATTTTCTATTGTATAATTTTCTACATATATCTTGTTTTACTGCCAATGTATTTTCTTATTGTATATTTTCTACATATATCTTGTTTTACTGCATGGTATATTTCTATTGTATATTTTTCTACATATAACTTGTTTTTACTGCATGGTATATTTTATTGTATATTTTCGACCTATATCTTGTTTTACTGCATTGGTATATATTTTTCTTATTGTATATTTTCTTACATATATCTTGTTTTACTGCATGGTATATTTCTATTGTATATTTTCTATATATATCTTGTTTTCCTGCATGGTTATTCTATTGTATTTTCTACATATATCTTGTTTTTACTGCATGTATATATTTTCTATTGTATATTTTCTACATATATCTTGTTTTACTGCATGGTATATTTCTATTTATATTTCTACATATATCTTGTTTTACTGCATGGTATATTTTCTATTGTTATTTTTCTACCATTATCTTGTTTTAACTGCATCGTATATTTCTATTGGTATATTTTTCGACATATATCTGTTTTACTGCATGGATATTTCTTATTGTAATATTTCGACATATATCTTGTTTTTACTGCATGTATATTTCTATTGTATATTTTCTACATATATCTTGTTTTACTGCATGGTATATTTCTAATGTATATTTTCTACATATATCTTGTTTACTGCATGGTATAGGTTCTTTGTTATAATTTCTACATATATCTTGTTTTAATGCATGGTATATTTTCTATTGTATATTTTCTACATAACTTGTTTTGGACTGGGTAATGGTTAGTTGTTTATTGTTATATTTCTACATATATTTGTTTTACTGCAATGGTATAATTCCTATTGTATATTTTCTACTTATATCTTGTTTTACTGCATGAATATTTCTATTGTATATTTCTACATATATCTTGTTTTACTGCATGGTATATTTCTATTGTATATTTTCTACATATATCTTGTGTTTTACTGCATGGTATATTTCTATTGTATTTTTCTCATATATCTTGTTTTACTGCATGGTATATTTCTATTGTATATTTCTACATATAGTCTTGTTTTACTGCATGGTATATTCCTATTGTTATATTTTTCTACCTATAATAATCTTGTTTTTACTGATGGTATATTCTATTAGTATTTATTTTCTTATCTATATACTTGTTTTACTGCATGGTATATTTTCTAATGTATATTTCTATTCTATATATCTTATTTTACTGCATGGTATATATTCCTATTGTATATTTTCTACATATATCTGTTTTACTGCATGGTATTATTTCTATTGTATATTTTCTACATATTCTTGTTTTACTGCATGGTATATTTCTATTGTATATTTTCTACATATATCTTGTTTTACTGCATGGTATATTTCTATTGTATATTTTCTACATATATCTTGTTTTACTGCATGGTATATTTATCTATTATTTGTTTTACTGATTTATCTATTGTATTTCTACATATATCTTGTTTTACTGCATGGTATATTTCTATGTATATTTTCTACATATATCTTGTTTTACTGCATGTATATTTCTATTGTATATTTTCTACATATATCTTGTTTTACTGCATGTATATTTTTGTTGTATATTTTCTAACATATATCTTTGTTTTACTGCATGTAATATTTCTATTGTATATTTTCTACATATATCTTGTTTACTGCATGGTATATTTCTATGTATATTTTTACATATATCTTGTTTTACTGCATGGTATATTTTATTGTATATTTTCTACATATATCTTGTTTTACTGATGGTTATTTCTATTGTATATTTTTCTACTATATTTGTTTTACTGATGGTATATTTTTATTGTATATTTTCTACATATATCTTGTTTTACTGCATGGTAATATTTCTATTGTATATTTTCTACATTATATCTGTTTTACTTGATGGTATATTTCTATTGTATATTTTCTACATATATCTTGTTTTACTGCATGGTATATTTCTATTGTATATTTTCTACATATATCTTGTTTTACTGCATGGTATATTTCTATTGTATATTTTCTACATATATCTTGTTTTACTGGATGGTATATTTCTATTGTATATTTTTCTAACATTATCTTGTTTTACTGCATGTATATTTCTATTGTATATTTTCTACATATATCTTGTTTACTGATGGTATATTCTATTGTATATTTTCTAATATATCTTGTTTACTGCATGGTATATTCTATGTATTTTTCTACATATATCTTGTTTTACTGCATGGTAATATTTCTATTGTATATTCTACATATTTGTTTTACTGTATGGTATATTTCTATTGTATATTTTCTACATATATCTTGTTTTACTGCATGGTATATTCTATTGTATATTTTCTACATATATCTTGTTTACTGCATGGTATATTTCTATTGTATATTTTTACATATATCTTGTTTTACTGCTATGGTAATATTTCTATTGTATATTTTCTACATATATCTTGTTTTACTGCATGGTATATTTCTATTGTATATTTTCTACATATATCTTGTTTTACTGCATGGTATATTTCTATTGTATATTTTTACATATATCTTGTTTTACTGTATGGTATATTTCTATTGTATATTTTCTACATATATCTTGTTTTACTGCATGGTATATTTCTATTGTTATTTTCTACATATATCTTGTTTACTGCATGGGTATATTTCTATTGTATATTTTCTACATATATCTTGTTTTACTGTATGGTATATTTCTATTGTATATTTTCTACATATAATCTTGTTTTACTGCATGGTATATTTCTATTGTATATTTTCTACATATATTCTGTTTTACTGCATGGTATATTTCTATTGTATATTTTTTACATATATCTTGTTTTTACTGCATGGTATTATTTCTATTTGTATATTTTTACATATATCTTGTTTTACTGCATGGTATAATTTCTATTGTATATTTTCTCTACATATATTTGTTTTACTGCATGGTATATTTCTATTGTATATTTTCATACATATATCTTGTTTTACTGCATGGTATATTTCTATTGTATATTTTCTACATATATCTTGTTTTACTGCATGGTATATTTCTATTGTATATTTTTCTACATATATCTTGTTTTACTGCATGTATATTTCTATTGTATATTTCTACATATATTTGTTTTACTGCTTTATGGTATATTTCTATTGTATATTTTCTACATATATCTTATTTTACTGCATGGTATATTTCTATTGTATATTTTCTACATATATCTTGTTTTACTGCATGGTATATTTCTATTGTATATTTTCTACAATATATCTTGGTTTTACTGCATGGTATATTTCTATTGTATATTTTCTACATATATCTTGTTTTACTGCATGGTATATTTCTATTGTATATTTCTACATATATCTTGTTTTACTGTATGGTAATATTTCTATTGTATATTTTCTACATATATCTTGTTTTACTGCATGGTATATTTCTATTGTATATTTTCTACATATATCTTTGTTTTACTGCATGGTATATTTCTATTGTATATTTTCTACATATATCTTTTTTTACTGCATGGTATATTTCTATTGTATATTTTCTACATATATCTTGTTTTACTGCATGGTATATTTCTATTGTATATTTTCTACATAATATCTTGTTTACTGCATGGTAATTTTCTATTGTATATTTTCTACATATATCTTGTTTTACTGCATGGATATTTCTATTGTATAATTTTCTACATATATCTTGTTTTACTGCATGGTATATTTCTATTGTATATTTTCTACATAGATCTTGTTTTACTGCATGGTATATTTCTATTGTATATTTTCTACATATATCTTGTTTTACTGCATGGTATATTTCTATTGTATATTTTCTACATAGATCTTGTTTTACTGCATGTATTTCCTATTGTATATTTTTATATATATCTTGTTTTACTGCATGGTATATTTCTATTGTATATTTTCTACATATATCTTGTTTACTGCATGGTATATTTCTATTGTATATTTTCTACATATATCTTTGTTTTACTGCATGGTATATTTCTATTGTATATTTTCTATATATATTGTTTTACTGCATGGTATATTTCTATTGTATATTTTCTACATATATCTGTTTTTACTGCATGGATATTTCATTGTATATTTTCTACATATATCTTGTTTTACTGCATGGTATATTTCTATTGTATATTTTCGACATATATCTTTGTTTTACTGCATGGTATATTTCTATTGTATATTTTCTACATAGATCTTGTTTTACTGCATGGTATATTTTATTGATATTTTCTATATATATCTTGTTTAACTGCATGGTATATTTCTATTGTTAATATTTTCACATATATTTGTTTTACTGCATGGTATATTTCTATTGTATTTTTTACATATATCTTGTTTTACTGCATGGTATATTTCTATTGTATATTTTCTACATATATCTTGTTTTACTGCATGGTAATTTCTATTGTAATTTTCTACATATATTTTGTTTTACTGCATGGTATATTTCTATTGTATATTTTCACATATATCTTGTTTTACTGCATGGTATATTTCTATTGTATATTTTCACATATATCTTGTTTAACTGCATGGTATATTTCTATTGTATATTTTCTACATATCTTGTTTTTACTGCATGGTATATTTCTATTGTATATTTTCTACATATATCTTGTTTTACTGCATGGTATATTTCTATTGTATATTTTCTACATATATCTTGTTTTCTGCATTGGTATATTTCTATTGTATATTTTCTACATATATCTTGTTTTACTGATGGTATATTTCTATTGTATATTTTCTACATATATCTTGTTTTACTGCATGGTATATTCTTATTGTATATTTTCTACATATATCTTGTTTTACTGCATGGTATATTCTATTGTATATTTCTCCATATATCTTGTTTTACTGCATGGTATATTTCTATTGTATATTTTCTACATATATCTTGTTTTACTGCATGGTATATTTCTATTGTATATTTTCTACATATATCTTGTTTTACTGCATGGTATATTTCTATTGTATATTTTTACTAATATATCTTGTTTTACTGCATGGTATATATTTCTATTGTATATTTTCTACATATATCTTGTTTTACTGCATGGTATATTTCTATTGTATATTTTCTACATATATCTTGTTTACTGCATGGTATATTTCTATTGTATATTTTCTACATATATCTTGTTTTACTGCATGATATATTTCTATGTATATTTTCTACATATATCTTGTTTTCTGCATGGTATATTTCTATTGTAATATTTTCTACATATATCTTGTTTACTGCATGGTATATTTCTTATTGTATATTTTCTACATATATCTTGTTTTACTGCATGGTATATTTCTATTGTATATTTTCTACATATATCTTGTTTTACTGCATGTATATTTCTATTGTATATTTTCTACATAGATCTTGTTTTTAGCTGATGGTATATTTTATATTGTATATATTTCCTAATATATCTTGTTTTACTGCATGGTATATTTCTATTGTATATTTTCTACATATATCTTGTTTTACTGCATGGTATATTTTATTGTATATTTTCTACATAGATCTTGTTTTACTGCATGGTATATTTTCTATTGTATATTTTCTACATATATCTTGTTTTACTGCATGGTATATTTCTATTGTATATTTTTCTACATATATCTTGTTTTACTGCATGGTATATTTTATTGTATATTTTCTAACATATATCTTTGTTTACTGCATGGTATATTTCTATTGTATATTTTCTACATATATCTTGTTTTACTGTATGGTATATTTCTATTGTATATTTCTACATATATCTTGTTTTTACTGTATGGTATATTTCTATTGTATATTTTACATATATCTTGTTTTACTGCATGGTATATTTCTATTGTATATTTTCTACATATATCTTGTTTTACTGTATGGTATATTTCTATTGTATATTTTCTACATATATCTTGTTTTACTGTATGGTATATTTCTATTGTATATTTTCTACATATATCTGTTTTACTGTATGGTATATTTCTATTGTATATTTTCTACATATATCTTGTTTTACTGCATGATATATTTCTATTGTATATTTTCTACATATATCTTGTTTTACTGCATGATATATTTCTATTGTATATTTTCTACATATATCTTGTTTTTTTGCTTTTTTTCATCACTACCATGTTTCATTTCAGCTTCATCCGGGTACCTACTGTAAAGGCCTGAATCAGAAAAAAAAGCTACCGGATCCCCATTGGCTTTTCGTTTGGGCTCGAATCTGTTTCGATGGGAAGTGTGAAAACATCAGAAATGACTTNAACCACACTTCCATCCCAGTAAATTCATCGAGTTATGGTTCAAGAGTTTACTGCATGTATATTTCTATTGTATATTTCTACATATATCTTGTTTTACTGCATGTATATTTCTATTGTAATTTTTCTACATATATCTTGTTTTCTGATGGTATATTTCTATTGTATATTTCTACACATATCTTGTTTTTACTGCATGCGTATATTTCTATTGTATATTTTCTACATATACTTGTTTGCTGTATGGTATATTTTCTATTGTATATTTTCTACATATATCTTGTTTTTACTGCATGGTATATTTCTATTGTATATTTCTACATATATTCTTGTTTTTGCTGTATGGTATATTTCTATTGTATATTTTCTACATATATCTTGTTTTACTGCATGGTATATTTCTATTGTATATTTTTACATATATCTTGTTTTACTGCATGGTATATTCTATTGTATATTTTCTACATATATCTTGTTTACTGGCTGATATATTTCTATTGTATATTTTCTACATATATCTTGTTTTACTGCATGTATATTTCTATTGTATATTTCTACATATATCTTGTTTTACTGCATGGTATTTTTCTATTGTATATTTTTCTACATATTCTTGTTTTACTGCATGGTATATTTCTATTGTATATTTTCTACATATATCTTGTTTACTGATGGTATATTTCTATTGTATATTTTCTACATATATCTTGTTTTACTGCATGGTATATTTCTATTGTATATTTTCTACATATATCTTGTTTACTGCATGGTATATTTCTATGTTATTTTTACATATATCTTGTTTTACTGCATGTATATTTCTATTGTATATTTTCTTACATAATCTTGTTTTACTGATGGTATATTTCTATTGTATATTTCTACATATATCTTGTTTTACTGCATGGTATATTTCTATTGTATATTTTCTACATATATCTTGTTTTACGCATGGTATATTTCTATTGTATATTTTCTACATATATCTTGTTTTACTGCATGGTATATTCTATTGTATATTTTCTACATTATCTTGTTTTACTGCATGGTATATTTCTATTGTATATTTTCTACATATATCTGTTTTACTGCATGGTATATTTCTATTGTATATTTTCTACATATATCTTGTTTTACTGCATGTAATATTTCTATTGTATATTTTCACATATATCTTGTTTTACTGGATGGTATATTTTATTGTATATTTTCTACATATATCTTGTTTACTGCATGTATATTTCTATTGTATATTTTCTACATATATCTTGTTTTACTGCATGTGAATATTTCTATTGTATATTTTCTACATATATCTTGTTTTGCTGTATGGTATATTTTCTATTGTATATTTTCTACATATAACTTGTTTTACTGCATGGTATATTTCTATTGTAATTTCTATATATATCTTGTTTACTGCATGGTATATTTCTATTGTATATTTTCTACATATATCTTGTTTACTGCATGTATATTTCTATTGTAATTTTTCTACATATATCTTGTTTTACTGCATGGTATATTTCTTTGTATATTTTCTACATATATCTTGTTTTACTGCATGGTATATTTCTATTGTATATTTTCTACATATATCTTGTTTTCTGATGGTATATTTCTATTGTATATTTTCTACATATATCTTGTTTTACTGCATGGTATATTTCTATTGTATATTTTCTACATATATCTTGTTTTACTGCATGGATATATTTCTATTGTATATTTTCTACATAATCTTGTTTTACTGCATGGTATATTTCTATTGTATATTTTCTACATATATCTTGTTTTACTGATGGTATATTTCTATTGTATATTTTCTACATATATCTGTTTTACTGCATGGTATATTTCTATTGTATATTTTCTACATATATCTTGTTTTACTGCATGGTATATTTCTATTGTATATTTTCTACATTATATCTTGTTTTACTGCATGGTATATTTCTATTGTATATTTTCTACATATATCTTGTTTTACTCTATGGTATATTTCTATTGTATATTTTCTACATATATCTCTGTTTTACTGCATGGTATTATTTCTATTGCTATATTTCTACATATATCTGTTTTACTGCATGGTATATTTCTATTGTATATTTTCTACATATATCTTGTTTTACTGATCGGTATATTTCTATTGTATATTTTCTACATATATCTTGTTTTACTGCATGGTATATTTCTATTGTATATTTTCTACATATATCTTGTTTTACTGCATGGTATATTTCTATTGTATATTTTCTACATATATCTTGTTTTACTGCATGGTATATTTCTTATTGTATTTTTCTACATATATCTTTTTTACTGCATGTATATTTCTATTGTATATTTTCTAAAATATCTTGTTTTTACTCATGGTATATTCTATTGTATATTTTTACATATATCTTGTTTTACTGCATGTATATTTCTATGTATATTTTCTACATATATCTTGTTTTCTGCATTGCGTATATTTCTATTGTATATTTCTACATATATCTGTTTTACTGATGGTATATTTCTATTGTATATTTTCTACATATATCTTGTTTTACTGCATGGTATATTTCTATTGTATATTTTCTACATATATCTTGTTTTACTGCATGGTATATTTCTATTGTATATTTTCTACATATATTCTTGTTTTACTGCATGGTATATTTCTATTGTATATTTTCTACTATATCTTGTTTTACTGCATGTATATTTCTATTGTATATTTTCTACATATATCTTGTTTTACTTGCATGGTATATTTCTATTGTATATTTTCTACATATATCTTGTTTTACTGAGTATATTTCTATTGTATATTTTCTACATATATCTTGTTTTACTGCATGGTATATTTCTATTGTATATTTTCTACATTATCTTGTTTACTGCATGTATATTTCTATTGTATATTTTCTACATATATCTTGTTTTACCATGGTATTTTCTATTGTATATTTCTACATATATCTTGTTTAACTGCATGGTATATTTCTATTGTATATTTTCTACATATATCTTGTTTTACTGCATGGTATATTTCTATTGTACTATTTTCTACATATATCTTGTTTTACTGACGGTATATTTCTTATTGTATATTTTCTACATATATCTTGTTTTTACTGATGGTATATTTCTATTGTATATTTTCTACAATATTCTTGTTTTACTGATGGTATATTTCTATTGTATATTTTCTACATATATCTTGTACTGCATGGTATATTTCTTGTATATTTTCTACATATATCTTGTTTTACTACATGGTATATTTCTATTGTATATTTTCTACATATATCTTGTTTTACTGCATGGTATATTTCTATTGTATATTTTCTACATATATCTTTTACTGCATGCGTATATGTTTATATTGTATATTTCTCTACATATATCTTGTTTTACTGTATTGGTATATTTCTATTGTATATTTTTCTACATATATCTGTTTTACTGCATGGGTATATTCTACTTGTAGATTTCAAATATATCTTGTCTTTACTGCATGGGTATATTTCTATTGTACTATTATCTACATATATCTTGTTTTACTGCATGGTATATTTCTTGTATATTTTCTATATATACTACTATATCTTGTTTACTGCGATGGTATATTTTCTATTGTATACTTTTCTACATATATCTTGTTTTACTGCATGGTATATTTCTATTGTATATTTCTACATATATCTTGTTTATACTGCCATGGTATATTTCTATTGTATATTTTCTCACATATATCTTGTTTTACTGCATGATATATTTCTATTGTATATTTCTACATATATCTTGTTTTACTGCATGGTATATTTCTATTGTATATTTTCTACATATATCTGTTTTTACTGCATGGTATATTTCTATTGTATATTTTCTACATATATCTTGTTTTACTGCATTGTATATTTTCTATTGTATATTACATATATGTTTTTACTGCATGGTATATTTCTATTGATATTTTTCTACATATATCTTGTTCTTTACTGCACGGTATATTTCTATTGTTATTTTTCTACATATATCTTGTTTTTACTGCATGGCTATTATTTTCTATTGTATATTTACTACATAGATCTTTTGTTTTTACTGCCATGGTATATTTCTATTGTATATTTTCTACATATATCTTGTTTTTACTGCATGTATATTTCTATTGTATATTTTCTACATATATCTTGTCTGTTACTGCATTGTATATTTCTATTGTATATTTTTTCTACATATATTTCTTGTTTTTACTGCATTGGTATATTTTTATTGTACCTATTTCTACATATCTTGTTTTTACTGCATGGTATATTTTTCTATTGTATATTTCTATCAATATATTCTTGTTTTACTGCATGTAATATTTCTATTGTATATTTTCTACATATATCTTGTTTTACTGTATGATATATTTTCTATTGTATATTTTCTACATGATATCTTGTTTTACTGTTATGTATATTTATCTATTGTTATATTTTCTTACATATATCTTGTTACTGCATGGTATATTTCTATTGTATGATTTTCTACATATATCTGTTTTTTTGCTTTTTCATCACTACCATGTTTCATTTCAGCTTCATCCGGGTACCTACTGTAAAGGCCTGAATCAGAAAAAAAAGCTACCGGATACCCCATTGGCTTTCTCGTTTGGGCTCGAATCTGTTTCGATGGGAAGTGGTGAAAACATCAGAAATGACCTTTACGTAAGTTGCATGTTGTGAGTGGGGAAGCCGACAGAGAATATGAGATATTCTGGTGTAAGTTAGCATGAAAGTATGTATCTACCAAGCCCTTCATACAAGCAGGATGTGACACAAGGTCAATTTATTTAACATCAAATAGTAATGTGTTCTGATAACCTCTCTCGGTGATTTCGCCGAGTGTCCATGTTTTTTCACCAGTCTGAAGCATCTAAGTCCAAGACTCAGGATTGTAATGTTAAAACACTAAATACTACCCTTGAAAATGACAAAATGACACATCTATTCCAATGGGGTGTCGTGTGACCTTATGCATTAAAAAGAATATTTTTAGCTAGCAGGACCTGTGTATATATCGCAGTATGATCATTTATTTATTACAATGTTTAAATATATTTACTTAAGAGCTAATTAAAAATACTTAATACTATGTAAAAAGTATAATAATCTTTATTTAAAGTTTAATGTAATGAAATATTATATTAAATTTATGTAATAAAAATATTATATTAAGTTTTAATGTAATGAAATATTAATGATTTAATTAAATATAATTTAATGTATTATATTTATTAATTTTAATGTAATAAATATCATATATTTGGGCGCAAGTATTTAGTTTTAATGTTATTAATGTATTAAGAAATATTATATTAATTATAATGTAATTAAAAATATTATATTAAAGTTTTAATGTAATGAAAATATTATATTAAGTTTTAATGTAATGAAATGTTTGGGCGCAAGTATTTAAGTAATGTATTAATATTATATTTAAGTTTAATGTAAGAAATATTATATAAGTTATAATGTAATAAAATATTATATTAAGTTTAATGTAATGAAAAATATATTAAACTAGCAGTACCTGTGGATATACCACAGTATGATAATTCAATTATTACAAGGTGTGATATGTTTGCTTAAGAGCTATTTATAAATGGTTCAATATGTAAAAGTATCATAATATTGATTAATTCCTCTCTCTCTCTCTCTCTCTCTCTCTCTCTCTCTCTCTTCTCTCTCTCTCTCTCTCTCTCTCTCTCTTCGTTTTTTTCATTATGTTCGATTGAAACAGATTAGATTCATCGCTTTTGCGCGCTCACCCCTCTCGCTATTCTTTCTTTCTCTTCGTTTTTTCATTATGTTCGATTGAAACAGATTAGCTTTATCGCTTTTGCGCGCTCACCCCCTCTCGCTATCTTTTCCCTACTCTCTTTCTTTTCTCCTTTTTTAATTATTTTTGTCTGTGTAGCATGACTTTTTTCTTTCTTTTCTTTCTTTCTAACAAAAACGGAATGGTCCATTATTTAGCTGGGGTGACGATACTCATAAGAAATAAGAATTTGGCGGATAATAGACACCAGATTATCAGGATTTACGCTTTGCATGCAGCATGTCATTTTCTTCGCTTTCTTTATAATAAAATTCATTCAACAGAGTTATAAAGGTTTGGATTCAGAGTTTTAGATCGATTTTATCTTCTCTAATAACTTATAAATAATTATATTAACTTGATGCTTCAATGGAGTCTAATAATAGATGAGAAAAACTTTCTATCAGGGACCCCACTCTCAAAAAGTGTTTTAATACTTTTGAGAGGGGTCCCTTGGAAAGGATTTTTCATTTATCCCCCTCATTTCATTCATTTTTATTTCATCCATTCATTCATTTTGCCATTGATTTTTTAACTATATATATATATATATATATATATATATATATATATATATATACTAGCAAATATATGCACCCTCCGGGTGCAAGTATTTAAGTTTTGAATGTAATAAAATATTGTATTAAATTAGAAAGGCTAATGAAACTAAATAAGAATGCAGATAAAAAGATTTGAAACAGAAGGGGGTATAATCGAAAAATAGAACAACTGAAACTTACTCTTCCATCACTCTCGTCTTTGATTGTTATTTTTTCTAATTTAAGTATTTAGTTAAAAGAGGAAGTAAAGAATGAAATGATAGTTATTTTTTTCTTGTTAATGGATTTCATTTAAGATTCATTGAAGAGATTTTTGCTCATATTCATTAAAATAAAACCAAACAGTTAGAAATCAATAATACTAAGCACATATTTATTAAAATCACATGAGTCTCGGCTTGTGGGTGGTCCCACATAAATAGGGCCTTGTGCCTGACCCGTACAAGTGGGGTACGTGGAAAATATCATGTAGATATGGTCAACAGTGGCTTCGGCCTCTGGACCATTGATATAATTAACGGCGTCGATCCCAGGGGGCCATTCACCCAGGCAACACCTGCCCCCTCGATTTAAAGGGGCAGGGCTGGGTTTATTGCCCATCGCCTGAGGCGCCCCCCTTGAGGGGGAATGCCGACGGGATCGACGCAATTTTTCACCCGCCACCCCATGAGTCTCGGCTTGTGGGTGGTCCCACATAAATAGGGCCTTCGTGCCTGACCCGTACAAGTGGGGTACGTGGAAAATATGTAGATATGGTTAACAGTATTAATAATGTAAAACAATTTTATTGATAATTGAGTTTAAAATAAAAAATAAAATCATGGAGAATGTGATGTCAACAACTAAGGGAATTGTGACTTGTGTAGTAATATAGTTTCGGTTACAGACAGAAAAACACATAATCTCCATTATAATAAGATATATATGATTCTCTTTTTAGCTCTATTATGATTCGGAAAAGAAGTTGATGCGAATGGATTACGTGGAAGCTGATGATGGAGTACCTGGTTTCGGCATGGGACCTCTGACTCAAATCCACGATTATAATTCAGGTAAGTCATGAATATTAAATCAGATACTAGTAGGACCTGTTGATATACCACAGTATGATATTTTAATTATTACAACGTTTGATATGTTTACTTAAGAGCTATTGCTTAATAGTTCAATATGTAAAAAGTATAATAATCTTGATTTAACTCTCTCTACTAGCAGGACCTGTGGATATACAACAGTATGATAATCTAATTACTACAACGTTTGATATGTTTACTTACGAGCTATTGCTTAATAGTTCAATATGTAAAAAGTATAATAATCTTGATTTAACTCTGTCTACTAGCAGGACCTGTGGATATACCACAGTATGATAATCTAATTACTACAACGTTTGATATGTTTACTTAAGAGCTATTGCTAAATAGTTCAATATGTAAAAAGTATAATAATCTTGATTTAACTCTGTCTACTAGCAGGACCTGTGGATATACCACAGTATGATAATCTAATTACTACAACGTTTGATATGTTTACTTAAGAGCTATTGCTTAATAGTTCAATATGTAAAAAGTATAATAATCTTGATTTAACTCTCTCTACTAGCAAGACCTGTGGATATACCACAGTATGATAATTTAATTACTACAACGTTTGATATGTTACTTAAGAGCTATTGCTTAATAGTTCAATATGTAAAAAGTATAATAAATCTTCATTTAACTCTCTCTACTAGCAAGACCTGTGGATATACCACAGTATGATAATTTAATTACTACAACGTTTGATATGTTTACTTAAGAGCTATTGTTTATAGTTCAATATGTAAAAAGTATAATAATCTTCATTTAACTCTCTCTACTAGCAAGACCTGTGGATATACCACAGTATGATAATTTAATTACTACAATGTTTGATATGTTTACTTAAGAGCTATTGCTTAATAGTTCAATATGTAAAAAGTATAATAATCTTCATTTAACTCTCTCTCACTCTTTTTTTTTTTTTTTTTTTGCTTCTTTTCATTTAGTCATTATGTCCGGTTGAAACAGATTAGCGTTATCGCATCCGCGCGTTTACTCCCTTTCTCTATCTATCTATCTATCTATCTTTCTTTCTTTCTTTCTTTCTTTTTTCATTGTTATTATGTTTTCTGTGTAGCATGTCCTTTTTCTTACATTTCTCTCTCTATAATAAAAACGGAATGGTCCATTATTTAGCCCAGGTGACGACACTCATAAGAAATAAGAATTCGGTGGATAATACCAGATAATCAGGATTTACATTTTGTATTTTATCTTGGGCGGTCTCATTTTTTAACCAGAGGGTGTTGCAAGAAAATAACAGTCGGAAGATTAAGGAACAAGTGTATCAATATTTAGATTGGTTCGTTAATTATCCTTTTTAAATACTCTGCATATTCTTTTTAAAAAATCAAATTAACGAACCAATCTAAATATTAATACTCTTGTTCCTTAATCTTCCGACTGTTATTATGTTGCAACAGCCTCGAGTTAAATTTTTTTGAATACTCTGCATATTCTTTTTAAAAAATCAAAGTGCATCCATTAAACATGAGTATATCATTGTTTTTGGGGCCCGGTTAGCTCAGTCGGTAGAGCGTTCGGCTAGAAACCACAAGGTTCCTAGTTCGATACCGGCCCTCGCCAACTCAGCGTATGAGTAGCATAGGGATCTGTGCGGTAAAGTAAAGAGCTGATGGTAGGCGTGGCGCTCCACCACAGATGCTAAAAGATAAAATCTCCTTGGTCTAGCGCTAGTGAAAAGGGGATTGACTCCCTCGCTGACTGGCTGATACCGACTTTAGGCCGCCCCGACGACTTTACTTACTTTTTTTGTTATATCATTGTTTAAATATAAATATTTTTTGAATTCGTTTGTCTTTTTTTCTTTTCTTTTTTTTCTGTTTTTTTTTTTTTTTTTTTTTTGTCACAAACCTAGCAAGCTATGGTTTAATAATGAATACACAACCGACTGCACCTCTGCAGAGGAGTAAGACACTCCCTCACCCCAATGGGCCACCTGTTAGCCGTGGGTGACAACCAGTGATGCTTAAGTACGGAATCCTCCACTCCACTGTGAATATGTATTCGTATTTACTTTGTCGCTAATTATTTTAAAATGCACCGACTGCACCTCTGCAGGGGGTAAGACTCTCCCAAATGGGGCCACCTCTTGGTCGTGGGTGGTGACCTGTGATGCTTAAGGACAGAGTCATGGTGGATGAGCAGTCCATGACCTGCAACACTCCACTTAGACCCTTACTTACGCTAGACGGGCGGTCGGAGAGGCCCCCTCCGATCAATCGGCTGGTCACCTCAAGCTCTAGCACCTATATGATTGCCCCAACCTTATTACCCTTATGACAAGCCCCAACCCTTTTTATAATATGGGTGCTAGAAGGCGGTGACTGAGGGTCTACATGTCCTGGGAATGACGTTAAACTCTATCTGATGGTGAGGTTCCAGTTCTGGAGGTTTGGGGAATGTGGAGCACCCCTTCATCACCATTGCTCCCTGGTCCACTCTGACTTGGAGTGGTAGTACCTGTTAGGGTCCCATCTATGGGTTAGATAGAAATTTGTTTATAAAAAGATGGAGATTTTTTTAAATTATTCCAAACTATCACTATGAATCTTTCAAAAATTTGCAGGCATTAAATGACCCACCGAGGTTGATATGCCGTAAAAGAAAACAAATCAGGATTCTTTGGAATTCTGGGAATGACGTTTAACTCTATCTGATGGTGAGGTTCCAGTTTTGGAGATTTGGAGAATGTGGAGCACCCCTTCATCACCATTGCTCCCTGATCCACTCTGACTCGGAGTGGTAGTACCTGTTAGGGTCCCGTGTATGGGTTAAATAGAAAATTGTATTCATAAAAAAGAATTGTGTATCCATTAAGAATTAATTTATTTCAAAACTTAATCGGCATTAAATGATCCACTGAGGTTGATGTGCCGTAAAACAAACCAAACCAAACCAAGCACTCTTTAATTGTATAGATAGATAGATAGATTAACCGTTTCGTCTTTGTCTCTTCCGTACAGGTGTTGGCTATCTATTGTATAAAAATAGGGGCTCCTGTGCTGATCCGTTTCCCATTGAACAAGGTGCAACGGATTCAATTGCCGTTGATTCAACTCACGTCCGAATGAAGACGAGTAAAGAGTTTTTCGCATTAAACAAGAAGAATTTTATCTACGAAGGAGAGGTAAGTTCAAAGATTTCAGATTCTCTCAGTAGAAACATGGAGAGCCAACCAGTCTAGGAGAAATGCTAGTTCCCCGTTGTCCCTCATTGATAGATAGATAGATAGATAGATAGATATTAACAGACAGTAAAAAATTAGATACATGTTATTTACTGAATTTTACTTCGTCTAATACACACACCTTGCTTACACAGACAGACATAAAGATAGATAGATAGATAGATATGAACAGACTTAGATATTAGTAAACTAAGATATATAGATGTTAGCAGGCAGATAGATAGATAGATAGATAGATAGATAAGAAGAGACTGACATAGATAATATATCTATATCTTTTTCTTGGGCTAGATGCCGTAAAAAATGCCTTCTGCTAATCTGGTCTAATTATTTTTAACGACGAAGAAAATATCTTGGTACATCAGTTGACCATTGAATTTTTATTATATTCTTTTATCGGAAATTTGAGTTATCTGCCCCTTAATCAGTTCCTGGAAGTCCAGACGCTAGGGGGCACAGAGAACCCTAAATCGACAGAACAGTATCGGCAGGCACTGAGGACAGAACAGTATCGGCAGGCACTGAGAACAGATCAGTTTCAGTAGGCACTGAGAACAGTCAATCACCCGTGAGGGACAATGAGGAACTCAACAGCAACAGAACAGTATCGACAGGCACTGAGAACAGAACAGTTTCAGTAGGCCTGAGAACAGTCAATCACCCGTGAGGGACAACGGGGAACTCAACAGCAACAGAACAGTATCGGCAGGCACTGAGAACAGAACAGTTTCAGTAGGCACTAAGAACAGTCAACCACCCGTGAGGGTCAACGGGTAACTCAACAGCAACAGAACACCAAACAGGGTGAGACCTGAAAATTCTACGGACGAGGCAGCAGTCCGAAACGAACAACGACAGCGCAGACTATATTCTCCAAACTAGAAACCATTACGATACAATTCTCCCAAGCTAAGTAACATTTGTCACTTACATTTAACATTTCTACACCCGCCGACCGAACGTATTTGGCAACTTTCTATGTTTCAATGTGTCTATGAACTTTACGAACTCTTTCGTACACTTTGAATACATTTCTCTTATTCGCACCATCAAAAGTTATTAACCCAAATATCCAAGTATATTTGCCTTGTACCTTGTACAGAAATACTATTAGTAAGTTTGATTCTCTCTATTTGCCATGTACTTCTTATCGTGTAACAACAACTAAGCTAAACATTCAGCCCAAACCTAACCTAAATATTAACGCTATAAAAAGACACATAACATTAGCCCAAGGCCCCAAAACTTTCCCCATTGAAAAAAAACTTAAACCATTTAGGTATATCCCAATCAATCAGATAAACACTAAGAACCCCCCCCCAATAAAAAAATCTATCTCCGACGCCGGTATGTACGATATATGTTGCCAGGAATGTGAAAAGGTGCATATCGACGAAACATCAAGAAATTTAAAAAAGAGAATCTTCAAACATTTAAAAGATTTCAAATTCGAAAATGTGTCCAATTCCTTGATTTCGTATAATATTTAATAAAAAAAACCCCATAAATTTGGTTTCCTGTTGCATAGCCCTTCTTTACCGGCACTAAATAGGTATATGTCATATATCTTTCTTACGTCTTACTCTGTCGTCTATTCTTCTGGCCGGCTTGGTTCTTCTATCATCTATCTTGGTCTGGTCTTGTCGTGGTGTTTCTTGGGGGTCTTCGGGTCTGGTTTCTGTTGCTAGGGATTTCTTGTTATCAGAAGCCCTGTGTCATTGTTAGCTTTTAGTAATAATCACAAGACTTCGATTTACGATGATGTTACTTTATTCGTAGATCCCCAGACCAGACAACTGCGCAGTGAGACTCACATCTTGCTAGCTTGGCTTCTCTTCTAACTCTCTCTAACTGAGTTGCTTACACCTTAAACCGGAAGGGGCTTCTATGGGGTTCCGGTTCTCACGAACGTTCTCCCAAGGTGAGATCGAGGTCAAACGCTGTCACTCACCCTCAAAGGCCATCAGCTGCACTAATATGATTTCTACACTATTGTCATAATCATTAGGTATCTAATGATTATGTAACATTCCAAAATCGATATGTGAGTTCTTTAATTCACGATAAAGTCAAACGTAGAATAATCAAAGTTTGTACTATTTCCTCTTACTTGTATTTCTGTTACTGTTTTCTATTCACAGAGAAATGTTCGCGGTATGTACAAAATATGTTGCCAGGAATGTGAAAAGGTGCATATCGGCGAAACATCAAGAAATTTAAAAAAGAGAATCTTCAAACATTTAAAAGATTTCAAATTCGAAAATGTGTCCAATTCCTTGATTTCGTATAATATTTTAAAAAAAACATCATAAATTTGGTTTCCAAAATCGATATGTGAGTTCTTTAATTAACGATAAAGTCAAACGTAGAATAATCAAAGTTTGTACTATTTCCTCTTACTTGTATTTCTTTTACTGTTTTCTATTCACAGAGAAATGTTCGCGGTATCAACTGTGACGTTTGGATTGACTCCAGAACCGATTGGCCTCAAAACAATTCTGCCCAGTCTTTATGGGAATGGTCGTTTTCCACGGTAAGAAGAACCCCACGTTAGACCGTCGTGAGACAGGTTAGTTTTTATCCTACCGATCGGCACGTGTGTTACGTCGGCCGAGGCCACGGCTATCCCGTCCAGTACGAGAGGAACCGCGGGAATCGGAGCAACGGTTCGTGTGCTCGCTCGAACGAGCGGCGGTGCCAAGCTGCCTCCGCGCGATAACGGCTGAAAGCCTCTAAGCCGGAACCGCGACCGGTGTCGCCACGATATTACGAAAGGCGTCTCTTTTCGTTGCGCTGGATCAACTGTAGTGCGCGTGTGGGTGTGAGTGTATATATATATAAGTTCGACGGGCGCGGCTTAAAGTGGGTATCGGCTAGACAGCGAGGAAGTCTATCCCCTTTTCACAGGCGCTAAACCAAGGAGATTGTTTTGGCGTCCGAGGTGGAGCGCCAGACTTACCATCAGCTCCTCACTTTACCGTACCCCCTCCCTGTGCTATTCATACGCTGAGTTGGCGCCAACTCAGTGTATATATATATATATATATATATATATATATAAGTATGAAAAGGTGGAATGAAAATATCACACATGTTGTTAAACAAGAAAACAATTTATAATTTATAATTTCTTGTTTAACAACATTGTGTGATGTTTTCATTCCACCTTTTCATACTCATATTGTCGGATTCATTTCCTTTCTTTTAACTTATATATATATATATATATATTTTTTTCATTTTTAATATCCAATTCGTCAGTCTCGTTTCTGAATATTAGCTTAATATGTGTGTAAAGTTTCATCATGGTCGGATCAATGGTGCAGGCACCAACCTGTTATACACAGATAAACAGAAAAGGCCATTTATGTAGTAGATATTTATCTATTCATCTATCTCTGCTCATCTACCTATCTGTCTCATTCTCTTTTCTCTCTCTCCCCCCCCTCTCTCTCTCTCTCTTTCTCCCCCCCTCTCTCTCTCTCTCTCTATATATATATATATATATATATATATATATATATATATATGAAGTAGTCAAACAATGTGTTTGAAATGGCGATGGCCGACAATTTTGGGGGAGATTATGTGCTTAATTAAAGTCATACCTAATTTGTTAATTAATTGATTAATTATAATTAAATGAATTAGGCGTGCATATCGGTTTAAATGTAAAGCGTAAACGAATCGAGAAAAAGTCGATCTCTGTATGTACATTTCAGCCTATTAGGCCTCATCATCAGAGCTAAGACAGGGCAGTGCTTTGTGCGTGATTCGAACCCTACCTGTCAGGCTGACAGGTGGACACTCTAACCATCACACTAGCTGGCTTCCCCAGAATTTCTCGTTTATTTTAAACTGATGTGTATATCGCACTTTTATATAAAGTCGTCGGGGTGGCCTAAAGTCGGTAACAGCCTATCAGCGAGGGAGTCTACCCCCTTTTCCCTAGCGCTAGACCAAGGAGATTGTTTTGGCGTCTGAGGTGGAGCACCACACCTACCATTAGAAACGACAAGGTTCCTA
>CM042160.1:94586215-94606215 GCA_023376005.1 Doryteuthis pealeii | reverse complement strand
ACCAAGAGACTAAGACCCGCAGTCACCGCCTTCTAGCACATATAAAAAGGGATGTGGGGTTGGACAAGATAGATAGATAGATAGATATTAAGAATCTAATATACATTTTCCTTTCTTTCCCAGGCAGTTTCAAAAGTATCGTCCAGAATAATGAAAACCAACTTATATCCAATGTGCGGATGACGCTATCCATCTATGCTGGTATTTCCCCAGTGAGAGTTTCAAATATAAGGGTAAGATTTTTTTTTCTTCTATTTCTGAAATTGATCCGTATTTCAAATCTCTCTCTCTCTCTCTCTCTATATATATATATATATATATATATATATATATATATATATATATATATATATATATGAACAGATATGCCCGCCTAATTCATTAATTATCAATTAATTAATTTTCAAAATTAGGTATGACTTCAATTAAGCAATATTCTCCCCAAAATTGTCGGCTAAGGCCATATCAAACACATCGTTTGTTTGTTTACTTCTCATATATATATATATATATATATATATATATATATATATATATATATATATATGAAAGGTAAAATGGATATGAACCCGACAATCATTAATCACGAGGCACAGAACGCTCTCGATCAGTACCGGAATTTTCAAATAATTTTTTAAAAATGCGTATTTTATATTAAAAATAGTTTGCATATTGATATTAAAAAATTGATTTTAATAAATATGTGTTTAGTCTTAGTGGATAAATAAGGATAAATTTTTCAATTAACAAGAAGAAATAACTGTCATAGTATTCTTTACTTACTATTTTAACTAAATAGTTAAATTATAAACATTTAGCAATGAAAGACAGGAGTGATGGAAGAGTTTCAATTGTTCTATTTTTCGATTATACCCCCTTCTGTTTCAAAATCTTTCTCAAGTCTTTTCTAATTTAATATAATGTCTTATTACATTAAAACTTAAATACTTGCACCCTACGGAGGGTGCATATATTTGCTAGTATAATAAAAATAAGTGTTATCTTTTTATATGTGTTCTTATTTAGTTTCGTTAGTTTTTCTAATCTGATATATTTCATTAAATTAAAACTTAAATACTTACCCCTGGCAGAAGACATATATTCTTGCTAGTAGAGATAAGAGATTTATTTCTGACTTTTGAACTCCCGGGCAACTAGTAGTATTACATAATCTATGCGTTGCATAAGATTATTGTCAATCCCCTGTATTTCTAAAGGGATGGCCCTTTTCATATCACGGGTGGGACTTTCCATGGAATATTACAGAAAGCCCGCGAAATACGTGAAGTCACGTGGGACCTGGTTGGGTCCTCAGTTTTCAGTTTGGACGTCGGGCAGAGAAGATGTTTCTGCCTTAACTGAAATTCACCTGCATACGCGCGCTATGTTTAGTTACATGAAATGTTTAGTTAAGTAAATAAAAGCTTACGAAAATAACACGGTTTTTGTGGTTGGTGAATGTCTTTGTAACAAGACTGATCTAGAAGAAGAAATGAGTTAAGTGCGACCGACCACCAAGACGAAGTCCAGACACTAGAAGAGACCTAGAAGAACTTAAAATATCAAAGACGCCAGAAGAAGAATAGAAGTAAATAAGCAAAAAAAAAAAAAAAAAAAAAAGGTATGCAACAGTAGCTCTACTAGTATAAAATAAATACTGTTGCTTTTTCATCATTGGGAGGTTGAAGACTTACTGATAAAACTACAAAAAAATTATAATAAATTGTTACGATTTTTGTGGTCATCTTTTAGGCTTCAAGCAAGAACGCTGTCCAGTGGAGATCCTTTGTGTTAAGCAGAGCGCAATCCTTAGTAAAAAAAATCCTTTGGTTGTTCCTTGTATTGCAGGTCCTTCGCCAATGATTGCAAATGGACGTATTTCAGTATCAGTGATTAAGTAGTTAACCAGCCACGTATTTGGACTGTTGATTGGCTGAGGTTTAAACCACGCGACCTCGCTTAGTCTATAAATTTAAGTTGTGTATTGTAGCACACCTTATATATCAAAATATTCCAACATCAATAATTACCTTTTTTGTCTATGTTTATATATTTCTAGCTTGACTACACCGGTGATGACGTCATTGTGTATTTCACTCTTCTCGGTCTTCCTCAAGTCAAAGGTGATACGAAGGAATCGCTTATTGGAAACAATCTCCAAGACGCAGCTTCAAGAATTGTCAGTGGTATCAGCAGCAGAGGCCTCACTATCGACCTTGGGGTAAGTTTTCGTCATTTAAATTTAATTGATGGGTGATTCCATGTCAAATCCTCCACCCCCTTCAATTTTTCTGAAATTTTGTACATGTATGGACTATGTTAAAGTTAGACAATCCCCAAAATTTGAGCTTCCAATTCCAAAAATTGACGGAGATATGTCGATTTTTAGCTCTCCCAATTTGAGGGGTGTCGCGAAAAATGGCGCCTTTTTGTTTGTAAAATGAGTTCTAGAGCTTCCCTATTTCTAAAAATTGGTTTAGAAAAGCATTTTTACAGACAGCTCGTAATCTGAAAACTCGCAAGTCAAGGTACAACGGTATTTAAAGCTTGCTCGTACCTCAAATTTTAGCTTGCAACACAAAGCAAAAAAAGTCAACCGAGTGAGAGCTCGTAACTCTGAAAACTCGTAAGTCGGAGCATTCGTAAGTTGGAGCAGTCGTAAGTGAAAGATATAACGGTGTTTAAAGCTTGCTCGGACCTCAAATTTCAGCTCTCAACTCAGAGCCAAAAATCGACCGAGTGACAGCTCGTAACGCTGAAAACTCGTAAGTCGGAGCATTCGTAAGTCGGAACACACGTAAGTAAAAGATTAACGGTGTCTAAAGCTTGATCGTACCTCAAATTTTAGCTTGCAACACCAAAGCCAAAAAATCGACCGAGTGACAGCTCGTAACTCTGAAAGCTCGTAAGTCGGAGCATTCGTAAGCTGGAGCAGTCGTAAGTCAAAGATATAACGGTGTTTAAAGCTTGCTCGTACCTCAAATTTCAGCTCTCAACTCAGAGCCAAAAATCGACTTAGAGAGAAGTTCGTAACTCTGAAAACTCGTAAGTCGGAGCATTCGTAAGTTGGAGCAGTCGTAAATCATGGTACCACTGAATTTATTTCAAACAATTTTACAAAACTTTTTACTTTTCTGTCTTCACGTCTCCTTTTCAAGGATACAAGTTTAACGGATCTTACGATTTTCTTAATTTCGGGAAATTCGTCGTACCGTTGTATTTGAAGTTCGTTCGTACCTCAAATTTCGGCTCGCAATGCCAAAAATCGACCGAGTGTGCAGCACTCGCACGTCGGAAACACTCGTAATTCAAGGTACCATTGTGTTCATTTAAAAAATTATTTTTTTCAGGATGGAAAGGAAATTCCCTTGAAAGATAGCAGTTATCACAAAGTTGTCAACATGGCCGCCCACCAAAGGGAAAATACCATCCAGGTAAGACATTTTTTGGACGAGCAAGATCACTCGGTGTTGCCCAGGAATCCTTAAGCCTCTTAGGGGCACAGACACTTTCTAGGCTTGCGGGCTACTTTTAAAAATTCCCCAGGTCAAAATGATTTACCTGTATCAAAAAACTGCTAAATATATTTATTTATATATTTACTGGGTGTACAGTTTGGTTTAGTTGATTTTTACGGCATTTCAACTCTTGTGGGGTTATTTTATGCCGAAGATGTTTTGTTCTATTCCTGCTTGATAGTATTCAAAATTGTATTTTTAAACTCAATTATTTAACATATTTTTTAAAATCTCATTTTTTTTCCTATTTAGTCCATAGATGAGACCTTAACAGGTACTACCACTCCGGGTTAGGGTTGACCTGGGAGTAATAGCGATGAAGGGGCACTCCACACTCCCCAAAACTCAAAAAAAGTAACTTCATCATTAGATGAGTTTAACGTCATATCCAGGACACAAAGACCCTCAGTCACCGCCTTTTAGCACACACACACACACACACACACACATATATATATATATATATATATATATATATATATATATATTCCAACCCCTCCACACGAGCAGGATGTGACACAAGGTCAATTTCTTAAGCGGAGTTTAACAGGTTGGAATTCAGTGTTTTCCTTCTCGTAGACCGGTTGCCTAACCAAGGTTAAAGAGCCCAGTCTGTCTGCTATTTACCCATAGCTGGAGGGAGAGTAGGATTCATACCTTTCCCAAGGGTATTAGCGCTAAGTGAAAATGCAATTGCCGCGTTCAGGATTTGAAATCGGGGCGACGAGTCCATTTCCCATGACTTTAACCATTACACCACGCGCTTTTAGCACATATATGATTCCAAGCATTGGTTCACACAAACCTAAATGCTAGTGTGTGTGTGTGTGTGTGTGATCGTTGGGACCATATTACCTTAAGGCACCCCTTTTCAACTCTGTGTCATTAGGTCATATTTTTTTCATTTACACCGTCAATATCCGGTTGTTTGTTTAGGGTTAGGGGTTAGGGGTTAGGGTTAGGGTTAGGGGCTCTAACCCTAACGCTAACCCTAACCCCTAACCCTAAACAAACAACCGGATATTGACGGTGTAAATGAAAAAAATGACCTAATGACACGAAATTGAAAATGGGTGCCTTAAGGTAATATGGTCCCAACGATCACACACACACACTAGTTGTTTGTTAGGGGTTACGGTTAGGAGTTAGGGTTATGGTTAGGGGTTCTAACCGTAACCGTAACCCTAACCCCTAACCCTAACTCCCCAAAACAACCGGTGTAAATGAAAATAATGACCTAATGACACAAAATCGAAAAGGGTGCCTTAAGTTAATGGCTGAACTTGCACAAAGGTGTAAAAATTAGGGTGACCCAGAAAAAACAGAACCCAAATTATTTATTTATTTTCCCATTAAACTAACCTTAAACCCCAACCCCGACTCTAACTCTAACCCCTGACCCTAACCCTAAACCCCCTAGTTAAAATTAACAGCTTTATTACAAAATTTGTGGGTTCTGTTTTTTCTGTGTCACTGGTATACAGGGTGACCCAGAAAAAACAGAACCCAAATTATTTATTCATTTTCCATTAAACTAAACCTAAACCTCAACCCTAACCTAACCTAACAAATACAGAACCCAAATTATTTATTTTCCCATTAAACTAACCCTAAACCCCAACCCTAACCCTAACCCTAACAGGGTGACCCAGAAAATACAGAACCCAAATTATTTATTTTCCCATTAAACTAACCCTAAACCTCAACCCTAACCCTAGCCCTAACTCTAACCCTAAACCCTAACCCTAGACCCGCCCCCCGTAGTTAAAATTAACAATTTTATTACAAAATTTGTGGGTTCTGTTTTTGTCTGGGTCACCCTAATTTTGACACCTTTGTGCAAGTTCAGTCCAAGTTAATATGGTCCGATCGTTGTATTAAATGAACTAGCAAATATATGCCCCCTCCGGGTGCAAGTATTTAAGTTTTAATGTAATAAAATATTGTATTAAATCAGAAAGGCTAATGAAACTAAATAAGAATGCAGACAAAAAGATTTGAAACAGAGGGAGTATAATAAAAAATAGAACAACTGAAACTTACTCTTCCATCACTCTCGTCTTTCATTGTTATTTTTTTTCTAATTTAAGTATTTAGTTAAAAGAGGAAGTAAATAATAAAATGACAGTTATTTCATCTTGTTAATGGATCTCATTTAAGATTCATTGAAGAGATTTTTGCTTATATTCATTAAAATAAAACCAAACAGTTAGAAATCAATAATACTAAGCACATATTTATTAAATTCGATTTTTTAATATTAATATGCAAATTAGCCTTCCCATTCACACTGTAAACCACTATTTTGTTGTATATATAAATATAATAGCATGTTGTCAGTATGTAGACAGTATTAATAATGTAAAATGATTTTTATTAATAATTGAGGTTTAAATAAAAATAAAATCGTAGAGAATGTGATGTCAATAACTAAGGGAATTGTGACTTGAATAGCAATATAGTTTCGGTTACAGACAGAAAAACACACAATCTCCATTATAATAAGATTTCCTTCTCGTTTCAGGTGACATGGCTGGAGTGGGTCTGGGGATGCTGCTGGTCGGTCTTGTGGCCGGTGCCATACTGACCACCTATATGATCCGAAAAAGAATGAACGACAAATTCAAAGCGGTCAAGTTCGACGCTCAGATGGATGAGGAAAACTGAAGGGGGTTGCATCTTTGCCGAAACCGGTCAGTCATAACCGGCGAAAAGATATAAAGGGTCCTTTGTTCATCTGGGTGGGGGTTTGGGGTGAGAATTGGGGTTAGGGGTGGAATAAATAGGGGGTACGTCAAAAAAAGTCAGCTCAGTCGTAATCCTAAAAAAAAAAAAAAAAAAAATCACCAATACAATGCCGTAAGAAATTTAAATGACCGTTGCGAAGGATTTTGATATGCACGCAGGCATGTACATAAATACTTGCGAATACGCCGTGTATACTCGTATATAGGTCGAATGTTAAAGACATCGACATGAATAATAATTTTGAAATATTCGCTCTTATATATATATATATATATATATATATATATATATATATATATATATATTTAATATACCAAACTTGTTGGTAAATCCTCGCGGTAAGAAAAAAAAACAGCAAATAGTTTGATTGTAAAAATATACTACCAAACATTACCCGGGAAGAAAAAAAAATTGGGGGAAAAAAGAAAAGGCCAAGATAATCGTACCAACCAAAAATAATCTATTGGTACAATATTTGACCAAAAGAAAAAACAATTATATATATATATATATATATATATATATATATATATATTCATACAAAACCGCCAGGAAACTAAAGCTAATAAGTAAAAAGTGCTCAATACCTAAGTAGAGCAAATAATAAAGATAAATCTGGCGAGTCGGATATTAGCCCTGAAGAGCATTAAGCGAAACTTTTAGTGGTTCGTCTGACTCATTAGATTTATCTTTATATATATATATATATATATATATATATATATGCGTGTGTGTGTGCGTGTGTATATATTCTAAAGGCGTCCCATTTTGATGTAATGATCAGCAAGCTAGTCTCGCAGATCCATTACTACTAAATAGCGATTTTGATCCTGGCTGGAGGCCCCATACTAGCGACCTTGCGTCTTAACATACCTGTAGTAGACAGGATTGGTGAATAACAGGACTAAGGCGTCCCATCATGGTTAGCAAGCTACTCTCGCAGTTCATTGTTCCTGATATATATATATATATATATATATATATATATATATATATATATATATATACTATAGTGTGAGATGGTCACTGTTTCAGCTTTTACTGGAATGGCGTAACAAACGCAGTATTATTGGTAGAGTGCTCAATATAAAATAGAGCTGTTATATAATATAATAAGATAAATATATAAAGGTATTACATATCTATTTATTTGGTGACAAATGGAGCATTCACGACCATATTGGTTTCATGCGATGCAATCATCCGACCTGATGACTGCATCGCATGAAACCAATATGGTCGTGAATGTTCCATTTGTCACCAAATAAATAGATATGTAATACCTTTATATATTTATCTTATTATATTATATATATATATATATATATATATATATATATATATATATATATATTATATGCAGTAAGTTTCACTCAGTGAGAAAATACTTACCACTAAAGTACGACAAAAAACAAAAAAATAAAAATAAAAATAAAAAAAATTAAATAAAGAGGATTGATTGACTTGATTTTTTTCCAGAATTTATTGTAAGAAAATAAACAGAAAATTTTAATCGAATATCAATACTTGTTTTAATCTTATTTATTACTAGAAGAGCTATTCGGCGTTGCCCGGGATTTAAAAAAGTTTAAAATAAATCTCTTATCTACATTTATATATAGAGATTAATAAAAGATTTTCTATATAATATTTTTGAATTAATTATTCTTGTGATTTCTCTTTTTGTTTTAATCGTGTATTGTCATCAACTTTGGCCTGATTGATCGATATTTACCAAGATAGAAATGGAACGTTCATTTTTTCCGAATACAAGGTGTGTCATAAAAGTGCCAAGTTTGAAGCTGTATTTACCAAGATAGATTTGAACAATGATTGAAACGTTAATTTTTCCGAATACAAGGTGTGCCAAAAAGTGCCGAGTTTGAAGCTGTATTTACCAAGATAGAAATGAACAATGAATGGAACATTCATTTTTTTTAGAATACAAGGTGTGTCATAAAAGTGGCGAGTTTGAAGCTGTATTTACGAAGATAGAAATGAACAATGAATGGAACGTTAATTTTTTCCGAATACAAGGTGTGACATAAAAGTGGCGAGTTTGAAGCTGTATTTACGAAGATAGAAATGAACAATGAATGGAACGTTAATTTTTCAGAATACAAGGTGTGCCATAAAAGTGGCGAGTTTGAAGCTGTATTTACCAAGATAGAAATGAACAATGAATGGAACATTCATTTTTTTTAGAATACAAGGTGTGTCATAAAAGTGCCGAGTTTGAAGCTGTATTTACCAAGATAGAAATGAACAATGAATGGAACGTTAATTTTTCAGAATACAAGGTGTGCCAAAAAGTGCCGAGTTTGAAGCTGTATTTACCAAGATAGAAATGAACAATGAATGGAACATTCATTTTTTTAGAATACAAGGTGTGTCATAAAAGTGCCGAGTTTGAAGCTATATTTACCAAGATAGAAATGAACAATGAATGGAACGTTAATTTTTCAGAATACAAGGTGTGCCAAAAAGTGCCGAGTTTGAAGCTGTATTTACCAAGATAGAAATGAACAATGAATGGAACATTCATTTTTTTAGAATACAAGGTGTGTCATAAAAGTGCCGAGTTTGAAGCTGTATTTACCAAGATAGAAATGAACAATGAATGGAACGTTAATTTTTCAGAATACAAGGTGTGCCAAAAAGTGCCGAGTTTGAAGCTGTATTTACCAAGATAGAAATGAACAATGAATGGAACATTCATTTTTTAGAATACAAGGTGTGTCATAAAAGTGCCGAGTTTGAAGCTGTATTTACCAAGATAGAAATGAACAATGAATGGAACGTTAATTTTTCAGAATACAAGGTGTGCCAAAAAGTGCCGAGTTTGAAGCTGTATTTACCAAGATAGAAATGAACAATGAATGGAACATTCATTTTTTTAGAATACAAGGTGTGTCATAAAAGTGCCGAGTTTGAAGCTGTATTTACCAAGATAGAAATGAACAATGAATGAAACGTTAATTTTTCAGAATACAAGGTGTGTCATAAAAGTGGCGAGTTTTAAGCTGTATTTACCAAGATAGAAATGAACAATGAATGGAACGTTAATTTTTCCGAATACAAGGTGTGCCAAAAAGTGCCGAGTTTGAAGCTGTATTTACCAAGATAGAAATGAACAATGAATGGAACATTCATTTTTTTAGAATACAAGGTGTGTCATAAAAGTGGCGAGTTTGAAGCTGTATTTACCAAGATAGAAATGAACAATGAATGGAACGTTAATTTTTCAGAATACAAGGTGTGCCAAAAAGTGCCGAGTTTGAAGCTGTATTTACCAAGATAGAAATGAACAATGAATGGAACGTTAATTTAATACAAAATACAAGGTGTGTCATAAAAGTGGCGAGTTTGAAGCTGCATTTACCAAGATAGAAATGAACAATGAATGGAACGTTCATTTTTTTCAGAATACAACAAAACTTCCCTTTCTTAGTAATCTTACAAAATGGTTTTAATATTTTGTCCGGCCGTATTTATTTATTTATTTTTTAAAATCTAATTCGTTTTGCAAACTCACTTTTCCCTAATCTTAATTATCTACCCAGAGCTCAATGGGTGACCCAACGGCTCACGTTCTCTCTAGTATATTATATATATATATATATATATATATATATATATATATAAGTAAAAATATAACAAAAGACTCAAGATTTTTTGTATTTTAGTCTATTTCAGGAAGCTTATACACAGTGTCTAACATTCGCATCTGATGATTTGGGGGTAATAGACACTTTGTCTAAGCTTCCTGAAATAGACTATAATGCAAAAAATCTGAGTTTTTTTGTTATATCTTTACTTATAAATTTGCTCTGTGACTCTAACATTAAGAGCACACATTGAGCTCTCAAACTGCGACACGTTTTTAAAAAAAGACTCCTATGTCGCAAGGAAGATTTCTTCTCCGGATTTTTGGATCATATATATATATATATATATATATATATATATATATATATATATTTAAATTAGAGAACAAAGGGGATAAAAAAGAAAAAAAGAAAAAGAAGAGAAATAACACAAAAAAAAGAAAGAGAGGGAAAAAGAATAAGAAAGGAAAGGTGAAAGCGAAACAAAAGCTAAGTATGTAAATTTTTCTATTAACGGTTTTTATTTATTTGTTCATTTTGTTTTTAAATTTTGACATGTCCACACGGTCGCAACATATTGCAACATTTTACCGGATGTCAGCCTTGTTCTCAAACTTTTAAAAAGAAAAATAAGAGAGAAATAAGAAATTACAGTTATTCGCCCATTTCATTCATAAAGGAGGAAAGAAGAAAGAGAGGAAAAAAGGAGAGGAAAAGGAAATAAGAAGAGAAATTATAACCACACAAATAAAAAAAAACATAAGCACGTCATTTCTGAAAATAAACTCTGATGATGAAGCTCTAGCTTTGAAATCGATAAGACATATAAAACATCTTTTTGTCTTTATTTTTTATACGCATTGTATTACCTTCGAACTTTATTATATTATATATATATATATATATATATATATATATATATATATATATATATATATTAATGTAAGGTAATTCAAATGACTGGTAAGTAAGGGATGATTCTATTTGGGATCATCGAAATCTCACTGTACAAACCTATACTGTATGCTCTTGTAGGTGCAAATATATATTCATACAAGGATTTTTATAAATCCCCGAAGAGAGCTCAATGTATGATAATCAATAAATTAGATTAAATACAGAGTAATATTTAACTTTCATAGAAAGAAAAACTTAACAAACCGTTCTCCGTTATATTAACCCGTCTGATTGTTAAATCCTACTTAACAGACCAAAATTCCACCATCTTATGTCACCCCGTCGAAAGAAAAAAAATACCAAAAATCAGGGAATTAATCGAATTTAATGAAATTTTCAGTGTTGATATATTAATGAATAAACAATATAATGCACTAGTTATTTTATTTAAAATATTTTACATTTTTTCATGTCAGTTAACTTTGAACCACGTATCTTTGAGGCGTAACACAGATTCTCAAACATACGTGGTTCAAGGTTAATTGACCTAATAAAAAGTAAAAGTTTTTAAATGAAATAATTGGTACCTTATATACTTTATTCATTAATGTATCAACACTGAAAATCTCATTAAATTCGGTTAATTCCATGATTTTTAGTTTTTTTTTTTCTTCTTTCGGCGGGGGACATACGATGGTGGAATTTATGTCCGTTAAGTAGGATTTAACCCCTCTGATGATATATATATATATATATATATATATATATATATATATATATATATATATATATAGTGGGGGGGTATCCAAAACTTGGTAGTAAGGGATGATTCTATATGTGATTTCTAAGACACACTGTATTATTATTGTATGATCCAGTATGTATAAATGAATCTTTAAATCACTACAGAGAGCTCAATGTATAATAATCTTTTTAGATTATATACAAAGCAATATTTATCTTTGAAAGGAATGGATTTTCTATTTGATGAGACTTGAATTAGGGAGCTTTATTAAATCTTTGCTGATGAGATAGGCCGAAATGTACATACAGAGATTGATTTTTCTCGATTTGTTTAGCCTTACATTTGAATAGGTATGCCCGTCTAATTCATTAATTATTAATTAATTAATTTTCAAAAATTAGGTACGACTTCAATTAAGCACATATTCTCCCAAAAGTATATATAATATATATATATATATATATATATATATATATTATATATATATACTTATTAGTTCGTTTACACAGTAGTTTCGGGATCTACATATGTATAAATGTATATACGACTAAGCTAATCCTCTTTGTTTACCTGGGATTATTGATATAACAAGGGACGGATTAAATCGTTAATCCTAGAATTTACCTGTATTTACATTCTCCCTTCCATTCAGGTACTTATATATTTTACAAGAAGCGTTGCCTGAGTAGAGGGGGGGGGTTAAAAATTTTAGGCTGAATTTGCACAAAGGTGTCAAAATTAGGGTGACCCAGAAAAAAACAGAACTTACACATTTTGTAATAAAATTGTTAATTTTAACTATGGGGGTCTAGGGTTAGGGTGTTAGGGTTAGGGTTAGGGTTAGGATTAGGGTTTAGGGTTAGGGTTTAGGGTTAGTTTTGAATGAGAAAATTTGTTATTTAATTTATTATAATTCTAATCATAAATAAATAGGCAGATTTTTTTTAAAATTAAGTCATCACTTTTTTCTCTCTCTTTCTTTTTTTTTTACTAAAAACCGTCAGAAATGGTCTTTGGAATTTATCTCGGCTGAACTTGAAAAACGGTCGGAAAATTAGGGTACCCAGAAAAAATAGAACCCACAAAATTTGTAATAAAACTGTTAATATTAACTAGGGGGTTTAGGTTAAGTTTAATGGGAAAATAAATAAATAATTTGGGTTCTGTTTTTTCTGGGTCACCCTGTATACCGGTGACCCTGAAAAAACAAAACCCACAATTTTGTAATAAAACTGTTAATTTTAACTAGGGGGTAGGTTTAGGATTAGGGGTTAGGCTAAGGCTTAGTCTTAGGGGTTAGGTCTAGGGTTGGGGTTGGGGTTTAAGGTTAGTTTAATGGGAAAATAAATAAATAATTTGGGTTCTGTTTTTTCTGGGTCAATCTAATTTTGACACCTTTGTGCAAGTTCAGCAAAATTTTAGTCTCAAAGATCCATTATTACTTATTGCGAGTTTGATCCTCGCTGGATGCCCCATAAAAATGCCCAAGTAAAAAAAGACTTGCTGGGACGTCAGGATTTTTTTTGTCTAGGTAGAGACATAACAATATAAAAAGAGATTTTAATTTTTATACATTTTTTTTAAATACGATATTCTTCTTCTTTCTTAAAGTCGACGGGGTGGCCTAAAGTCAGTATCAGCCAGTCATCGAGGGAGTCTATCCCCTTTTCAATAGCGCTAGACCAATGAGATTGTTTTTTAGCATCTGAGGTGGAGCGCCACACCTACCATCAGCTCCTTACTTTACCGCACAGATCCCTGTGCTACTCATACGCTGAGTTGGCGAGGACCGGTATCGAGCTAGGAACCTTGTGGTTTCTAGCCGAACGCTCTACCGACTGAGATAACCCGGCCCATAAATACGATATAAATGAGGCAATTAATTCAATCAATCAATATTATATATTCTTTTTAAATTTTAAGTTAAAAAAAACGAAGAAAAATAACGCGCAAATGACTTTCCGTTCTGTTACAATTCAAATCCTAATTTTTAATATTTTTACATCTGAGATGGAGCACCACACCTACCATCAGCTCCTTCATCACCATTGCTCCCAGGTCCACTCTGACCCGGAGTGGTAATACCTGTTAGGGTCCCACCTATTGATTAAATAAAAAAAATGTGTTTATAAAGAAAATTGGGTTATTTCCTATAAGTCTAACATAAACACTCTTAACTGATGAATTATTTATTTATTTATCTACAAGGAAAAAAGAAGACGGGGTTAGGGTTTAGGGTTAGGGCTAGTTTAATGGGAAAATAAATAAATAATTTATTAGTCAAGAGTGGTTCCCCTTTGTTTATGTTGGACTTATAGGAAATAACCGAAAATTGAGGTGGATATGCTGTAAAACAAACCAAACCAAAACCATCAGTTCCCCACTCTATGATCCCAATTGTGTTACTCATGCACTGAGTTGGTGAGGGCCGGTATTAAACCTGGAACCTTGTGGTTCTTCAGGAGATGCTCTACCGACTGAGCTAAACCGACTATTTACCTACAATTTTTAAATATTTAAAATAGTATATATATATATATATATATTATATATATATATATATTCGTCTAGTGTCAAATCTTGTCAATATATCTTCTTTTTTAAAAACTGTTACAATAAGATATACATAATCTGATGACGAGAAAAATGCGGCGGAAGTGGCTCACTTTCGAAACTATTGTATAACTTTTTTTCTTTTTTGCAACGTCAAGGTTTTTGTTTTGAACTCATATGACTTTTGTCTCCGCTCTTAACAACACGGAGTATAAACAAGCTTTGATGACGATTTTAATAAAATCGAAATATTGTTCAATATCAGCTAAGTTAAAAAAATGTTTTCACTTTAACAGCATTTTGTGGTGTTTTCATATCTTTTTATAAACACACACATTTGTTTATATATATATATATATATATATATATATATATATATATATATATATATATATATATATATATATATATATATAAACAAATTTTTTTGTGATGAAACAAAGAAAATACAGTGCTCAATCACAAATTGTGAGAGCTAATATTTATTTAATTTGTTGAGTTTTTTTTTTTAAATAAATGCTTATTATAGACAGCTACCCAGGTTGTCTTGCTAAGTCGCAATCATCAGGCTGTCAAATTAGATCTTATGGTGTTTACTAGAAGATCCATTCTTAAGTTATCTCTCCTCTCGCGTTGCAGTTGATTGCAAACAAACGGGTGATGCTTGCTGGAGATGCTGTTGTCTCTCCTTCCTTTTGGCTCTCTTTTCTGTGACGGCTTCTTTCCTCTCTTTTTCAATCCTTTTCGTTCTTTGTTTGACGAGGAGGCGCCAGGTCGCACGGTCTTCTGCATAAGCCTCCCATGTGTTGATGTCGATGGCATGTCTTCATGTCTCTCCTCATCTATACATACGTATATATATATATATATATATATATATATATATATATATATATTAAGTAATTGGTAATTTGCTTGAAGCATTGTTAAGTATGTTATAATATATTAGTAATTTGAAGGCAAATACAATGCGTATGAAAAATAAAAACAAAAAGATGTTATTTTTGTCTTATCGATTTTGAAGCATGAACTTCATCATCAGAGAGTCGTATCAGAAATGGACGTACTTACGTTTTTATTTGTGTGATACGAATTTCTGATACGAATCTCTGATGATGAAGTTCATGCTTCGAAATCGATAAGACAAAAATAACATCTTTTTGTTTTTTTTTTTCATACGCATTGTATTTGCCTTCAAATAACTAATATATTATAATATATATGAAGCAAGCTAGTCTCGCAGATCCATTACTACTGAATAGCGAGTTCGAACCACGCTGGATGTCCTATACTTGCAACCTCGTATCACATCCTACCCGTGGTGAACGTTGTTGGGTAAATACTTACCGATAGTTGGTTGATTGTTTTACGGCATATCTCAGTCGGATAGAATGTCCGGCTGGTAAGCCCGAGTTCCTGGCCCGATACCGGCCCTCGCCATCTCAGCGTATGAGTAGCACATCCGTTATATTCGTTGAACTGTTGAACTTTTATTTATTTATTTATTTATTTTAACAAGCAATGGCAATACTTGAACCACAAGTTTACTGCCATCATGTATGTTCACATGAAAGTTCACAGTGATGTGTATACAACACCTGTCGACTCAGTCAACACTGATCGTTATGTGTGCCAGATATTTCAAAGTTATGCAAGTTTTGGCAGGATTGAAAAGTCATGAACGAGCTCACAAACGGACAATGAATGAATGAGTGGCAGTCATCTGACAAGACGTTGCGATCAATAATATAATGTATGTGTGTATGTCCGGAGGAAAACAACCAAAATAAAAGAATCAACTACAGGGCAAATATATATATATATATATATTATTTATGTGATGTTTTAAAAAAAAATAAATGCTTATTATAGACAGCTACCCAGGTTGTCTTGCTAAGTCGCAATCATCAGGCTGTCAAATTAGATCTTATGTGTTTATTAGAAGATCCTTTCTTAATGTTATATTCTGGACTGCAAATAACGTCGGTTGCTTTTTTGGACGCTATTACGCTTCGGATTTTTTAAAATTCACTTTTTTCAAAAGTTACATTTTTTTAATAAAAATGCTAACGAAGTTACCTCCCTTAATCATTAAAAATCGAAAATTTTTCTTTTGAAAAAAATTTTTAAAAATTAATTCTGTATGTTAAATATGTATGTATTTCAAAAAACATTTTCTTATATATGGTAAATTTTTTAATTTTCGATTTTTAATGACTAAAGGAGTAACTTCGTTAGCATTTTATTTACGGTCCAGAATATAACANGCGGGTTTTTCATCTCCTGAAAAAACAAAACTCTCCACAATTTTCGTAATAAAGACTGGTTGATATTTAAACGTAGGGTTAGGGGGGATAGAATTATATAGGATTAATAGTATTTTGTTAGAAGTTAGGCACTCTATTTACTGATTTAAACGCCTTAAGGTCCCTTAGGGGTTAGGTCCTAGGGTTGGGGTTGGGGTTTAAGGTTAGATTAAAAAATGGGAAAAATAACTAATTATATGTCTGTATCATTTGGGTTCTGTTTTTTTCTCTTTTCTGGGTCAATCTAATTTTGACACCATTTGTTTGCAAGTTCAGCAAAATTATTTAAAAAGAATCTCAAAAATTAGAATCTTTTTCTATTTTAAAAATAAATTCTTGTGGAAACTTGTATTGTGTTTATAGATTTGCGCTATACCACGGAAGTCTATCGAAATCCTACCGCTGGATGCCACCAATAAAATGCCACAAAAGTAATAACAGAACTTGCTTAGACTGGAGAACAAATAGATTTTTAAAAAAAATGTTACCCCGTTGGTGGGGTCGGTAGACCGGTTTTTCGGTCCCGTATCACCGGACATGCTTAAATCAGGATTTTAATTTTTGTCTAGGTAGTACGCACATAACAATACATAAAAGAGATTTTAATTTTAATTAATATCATTCTTTTTAAATACGATATTTCTTCCAAAACTTATTATCTCTCCTTAAGTTCGACGGGGTGGCCTAAGTCAGTATCAGACCCAGGTCATTCGAGAGGCGTACCTAATCCCTTTCCAAAGAAATTAGCGCTAGACCCAATTGAGATTGTTTTTTAGCATGCTGAGGTCGGACGGGCACGCCCATACACCTAAGCCACACGATCAGCCTCCATTACTTCCATGTAATTTACCGCAGAGCAAGAGCTTATCGACTTCAGCTAAAAAAATCGACAAGTCATTTCCCATCCACATTAATATCATTGAAATTTTTCACACAATTGTATGTATCCTTTCCTTCGACGGTAGTCTTCCTCCAAGTGAAAGATACTGAAAATATGTAAAATAAAAAAAATTGTGATAACAAATCAGATCCCTGTGCTACTCATACGCTGAGTTGGCGAGGACCGGTATCGAGCTAGGAACCTTGTGGTTTCTAGCCGAACGCTCTACCGACTGAGATAACCCGGCCCATAAATACGATATAAATGAGGCAATTAATTCAATCAATCATATTATAATATTCTTTTTAAATTTTAAGTTAAAAAAACGAAGAAAAATAACGCGCAAATGACTTTCCGTTCTGTTACAATTCAAATCCTAATTTTTAAATATTTTTACATCTGAGATGGAGCACCACACCTACCATCAGCTCCTTCATCACCATTGCTCCAGGTCCACTCTGACCCGGAGTGGTAATACCTGTTAGGGTCCCACCTATTGATTAAATAAAAAAATGTGTTTATAAAGAAAATTGGGTTATTTCCTATAAGTCTAACATTAATAAAGGGGAACCACTCTTGACTGATGAATTATTTATTTATTTATCTACAAGGAAAAAAGAAGACGGGTTAGGGTTTAGGGTTAGGGCTAGTTTAATGGGAAAATAAATAAATAATTTATTAGTCAAGAGTGGTTCCCCTTTGTTTATGTTGGACTTATAGGAAATAACCGAAAATTGAGGTGGATATGCTGTAAAACAAACCAAACCAAAACCATCAGTTCCCCACTCTATGATCCCAATTGTGTTACTCATGCACTGAGTTGGTGAGGGCCGGTATTAAACCTGGAACCTTGTGGTTCTTCAGGAGATGCTCTACCGACTGAGCTAAACCGACTATTTACCTACAATTTTTAAATATTTAAAATAGTATATATATATATATATATATATATATATATATATATATTCGTCTAGTGTCAAATCTTGTCAATATATCTTCTTTTTTAAAAACTGTTACAATAAGATATACATAATCTGATGACCGAGAAAAAATGCGGCGGAAGTGGCTCACTTTCGAAACTATTGTATAACTTTTTTTCTTTTTTGCAACGTCAAGGTTTTTGTTTTTGAACTCATATGACTTTTGTCTCCGCTCTTAACAACACGGAGTATAAACAAGCTTTGATGACGATTTTAATAAAATCGAAATATTGTTCAATATCAGCTAAGTTAAAAAAATGTTTTCACTTTAACAGCATTTTGTGGTGTTTTCATATCTTTTTATAAACACACACATTTGTTTATATATATATATATATATATATATATATATATATATATATATATATATATATATATATATATATATATATATATAAACAAATTTTTTTGTGATGAAACAAAGAAAATACAGTGCTCAATCACAAATTGTGAGAGCTAATATTTATTTAATTTGTTGAGTTTTTTTTTTTAAATAAATGCTTATTATAGACAGCTACCCAGGTTGTCTTGCTAAGTCGCAATCATCAGGCTGTCAAATTAGATCTTATGGTGTTTACTAGAAGATCCATTCTTAATGTTATATTCTGGACCGTAAATAAAAATGCTAACGAAGTTACCTCCCTTTAGTCATTAAAAATCGAAAATTAAAAAACTTTACCATATATAAGAAAATGTTTTTTTGAAAATACATACATATTTTAACATACAGAATTAATTTTTTAAAAATTTTTTCAAAAGAAAAATTTTCGATTTTTAATGATTAAAGGGAGGTAACTTCGTTAGCATTTTTATTAAAAAAATGTAACTTTTGAAAAAAGTGAATTTTAAAAAATCCGAAGCGTAATAGCGTCCAAAAAAGCAACCGACGTTATTTGCAGTCCAGAATATAACATTAAGAAAGGATCTTCTAATAAACACCATAAGATCTAATTTGACAGCCTGATGATTGCGACTTAGCAAGACAACCTGGGTAGCTGTCTATAATAAGCATTTATTTTTTTTTAAAAACTCAACAAATTATATATATATATATATTTGCCCTGTAGTTGATTCTTTTATTTTGGTTGTTTCCTCCGGACATACACACATACATTATATTATTGATCGCAACGTCTTGTCAGATGACTGCCACTCATTCATTCATTGTCCGTTTGTGAGCTCGTTCATGACTTTTCAATCCTGCCAAAACTTGCATAACTTTGAAAATATCTGGCACACATAACGATCAGTGTTGACTGAGTCGACAGGTGTTGTATACACATCACTGTGAACTTTCATGTGAACATACATGATGGCAGTAAACTTGTGTTCAAGTATTGCCATTGCTTGTTAAAATAAATAAATAAATAAATAAAAGTTCAACAGTTCAACGAATATAACGGATGTGCTACTCATACGCTGAGATGGCGAGGGCCGGTATCGGGCCAGGAACCTCGGGCTTACCAGCCGGACATTCTACCGACTGAGATATGCCGTAAAACAATCAACCAACTATCGGTAAGTATTTACCCAACACGTTCACCACGGGTAGGATGTGATACGAGGTTGCAAGTATAGGACATCCAGCGTGGTTCGAACTCGCTATTCAGTAGTAATGGATCTGCGAGACTAGCTTGCTTCATATATATATTATAATATATTTAGTTATTTGAAGGCAAATACAATGCGTATGAAAAATAAAAACAAAAAGATGTTATTTTTGTCTTATCGATTTCGAAGCATGAACTTCATCATCAGAGATTCG
>CM042160.1:94553715-94581215 GCA_023376005.1 Doryteuthis pealeii | reverse complement strand
AACAAACAAATTCAAATTATACTTATATGTATTCATGAGCTGAGGCTTGATATGAATCATTTTGATATGAATATTTTGATATGAATAATTTTGATATTTCGGACTGTTGATCTCATCTTTATTGTCAACACCGAAAATTTCATTAAAATCGGATAATTCCCTGGTTTTTGTAAAAAAATTTTCAATCGGGAGGGTTAAATCTATTTTGTAAACACGAATTTTACGCCGTTTACGACTATATTTGAGCAAAATTCACCGAAAAATAGTTTTAAATGTATTAAAAATAAATTACATGGTAATATTATCTTGCTTTTTTTTTTTTTTTCTTCTTTTTTTTTACTACTTTTCGACTTAGACAAAAATTTGACCTTAAATAATCGATTTAATTAATTTTAATTCGTTTTTAAAATGAAAAGCAGGCAAAAAATTGTGTATGTTAGTATATAAAGTAAACACATCGTTCGGGCCACAGTAACTCGAACTCGGTTAAGATGTTTTTTGTTTGTTTGTTTCAATTACCTTAAAATAAGTGATCTTCAAATAATTACCCATTAATTCAAACGATGTTTCAGAGCTCCGAAACCACATTTGAATCATAGATAATCATCTGAAGATGATAAAACAAAACAAAAAAACATCTGAACAGAGCCCGAGGGGCTAACTTCTGATTTGGGTCGGAAAATTAAAACGGAAAGTTTTTTGGTGGTACCCAATGACAGTTTAACTACAGTCTGTGTGAATTAACATTTTGCGAATTGGGTTACGGTTTTAGGGGATTAAGGTTGTTTTTAATTACGTATTGCTTAAAAAAAAAACAACAAAACCCAAATTACTATACATTTAATTAACCATTGAAATGAATTATTGAATTTATTATTGAGACAGTTGTTTGTGTTAGTATTGCAATGTATAATTTCAATTAAACTTAGTTTAAAAAATATTTTTCAACATTAAATGTATAGTAATTTGTTGTTTTTTTTTGTTTATTTTTTTTGTTTTTTTTTAAGCAATACGTAATTAAAAAAAAGCCTTAATCCCCTAAAACCGTAACCCAATTCGTAAAATGTTAATTCATAGACGGTAGTTAAACTGTATATTGGGTACCACCAAAAAACTTTCCGTTTTAATTTTCCGACCTAAACCAGAAGTCAGCCTTATTCGAATTCAAATTACTTGAAAAATATGTCACCGTTGTAAAGCTGTGTTCTGTCTTATTTTTTATTTATTACTTCTCTCTCCCTAATAATCATAATCGAATTTAAATGACTGGTCGTAGTAAAGGCTAAGGGGGATTTGTAGCTGGAGTAGTAATAGCAACATTCATTCAGTTCAATTCATTCATTCATATATTATACTAGAGGCCTGGTAACTATTGCAGGAGATTGAGTGACAACAAGTCTCCTCCAGTCTCCAGCACCTTTCTTTCTTTCTTCTTTCTTTCTTTCTTTCTTCTGCTTCTTCTTCTTCTTCTTCTTCTTCTTATTATTATTATTATTATTATTATTATTATTATTTGCTCCTTTTGAGTTTTCACATCAGTGTTAGCTGATGGTCTTTCACTGGAGTCTGTGTGGCAGCAAGTCTCCTCAGGTCTCCAGGACTCTTCTGAGTATTCTGGCAGATTGCAGCAGTGCAGTGTTCTCAATGGTTTCAATCCTTCCTCTGATATCCAAACTTTCCAAACCCTTTTCTAATCCTTTTGGGACTGTTCCAAGTGCACCAACTACAATTGGTATAACTTTCACTTTATTATTATTATTATTATTATTATTATTATTATTATCATTATTATTTCACTCCATTCGAGTTTTTCACACCTGCAGAAGCCGGTGGTTCACTGGAGGCTGAATGAAAGCAAGTCTCCTCAGGTCTCCAGGACTCTTCTGAGTATTCCAGCCGATCTCAATAATGCTTTAGTCTGGATGGTCTCGATTCTTCCTCCGATTTTTAATTCATCCAGACTCCTTTCCAACCCCTTGGGGATTGTTCCAAGGGCCCCAATCACAATCGGCACGACCTTAACCCTCATGTTCTACAAGTTTTCTTCGTTCTCTGGCAAGGTCTAAGTATTTATCGATCTTTTCGTTTTCTTTCATTTTCACTCTGTGATCGGATTTTCACTTCTTTTGAGTTTTTCACATCAACGTTAGCTGATGGTATTTCACTGAAGTCTGAGTGACAACAAGCCTCCTCAGATCTCCAGGACACTTCTGGGTATTATTATTATTATTATTATTATTATTATTAGGTTTTCACACCTGCCGGAGCTGGTGGATCACTGGAGGCTGAGTGTCAGCAAGTCTCCTCAAGTCTCCAGGCCGTTTCTGTGTATTCTAGCCGATCTTAACAGTGTTGTAGTTTGGTTGGTCTCGATTCTTCCTCTGATTTCCAATTCACCCAAATTATTTTCCTGAGCTTCGGGAACCGTTTCAAGGGCACCAATTACAACTTTTACGAGATTCACCTTAATGCTCCCCAGTTTTCTCAGTTCTCTGGCAAGGTCCAAGTATTTGTCTATCTTTTCACTTTCTTTCATTTCATTTTCACTCGGTGGTCGGCCGGACCTAACACTAGGCCTGGTCTCCTGGCAGAGACGAGTTAACCGTTATTATTATTATCATTATTATTATTATTATTATTATTATTATTTTAGTCTATGTGAGTTTCCATGCCTATGCCAACTGGAGGCATTCACAGGAAGTCTCCTCAGCTCTCCAGTTTTATCACCGTCATGTTCAGTATTTTTTTCAGTTCTTCGACAAGGTCAAAGTATATATATATATATATATATATATATATATATATATATATATTAAATTACTTGAAGGCACTTACAACGCATGTATCGCATAAAATTCGATACTTTTTCTTATAGAAAATGAACTTGACAAGTGTAATCCCAACAAAGGATGGCTCGATGTGTAGAATACCGTACAGACTGTTTCGAAACAGTCTGTACGGTATTCTACACATCGAGCCATCCTTTACTGGGATTACACTTGTCAAGTTCATTTTCTATAAGAAAAAGTATCGAATTTTATGCGATACATGCGTTGTAAGTGCCTTCAAGTAAAAATTTAATATATACTTTATTCAGCAACGTTTCTAAATAAACAAACATCCAAAAATCTTATATATATATATATATATATATATATATATATATATATATGAGAGTAAGTAAACAAACAATGTTTATTTTTATATGGCCTTTTTAGCCGACAATTTTTGGAGTATATGTGCTTAATTGAAGTCATACATAATTTTGAAAATTAATTAGTTAATAATTAATGAATTAGGCGGGCATATATGTTCAAATGTAAGGCTAAACAAATCGAGAAAATTTCAATCCCTGAATGTACATTTCGACCTATTAGGTCTCATCAGCAAGGTTATAGACATGGGAGTTAATAATTGATATATATATTAATAAGTTACCCACAGACACGTGTTTCGGCGTTTTACGCCTCTTCAGTTGGGTTAGGCACAACAACTATCCTTGTCTAGGGTCGACCTCCGACTGACTGTTTGCCAGCCTGATTTCTTATCGCCTCGCCCACTGACGCCTGCTGTAGCGGGGCTGGTGTTTAAACTATCAAATACATAGGTTTGTTTATATATTTTACGATCACATAGAGATCTAGTTTGCGAGCAAACGATCATTGCTCATATGACTAGTAGTGAAAGTTATATATATATTGCCTTCCTTCATTTTACACTGTGGTCTAGTTGATTAGTTATTTCCTCTTTGTACTCGTTGAGTTTTGACACCAGCGGTGACTGATCGTCTTATGATACTTAAGGACGGAATCCTGGTGGAATAAAAAAAACAGTGTGTCCTCGGCATAAAATAACCCAAAGGGTAGACATGCCGTAATATCCAACCAAATGCTCATGCGATAGCTAGTACAAAAAGTGTGTGGTTCATACTGGTATTTTCATTTTGGGGTGCCTCAGACACCGGGCAATAAACCCAGCCCAGCCCTTTTTAGACGAGGGAACAGGTGCTGCCTGAGAGGACGGACTCATAAAAAGTTATTTTACTTTACTGTACACACTTGTTGTTACGATTTTTGTGGCCATCCTTTAGTTTTCAAGCAAAAGCACTATCCAGTGGAGATCCTTTGTGTTGGTTGCTCCTTAGTGTTCCTCAGTCTTGCAGGTCCTTCGTCAATGAGTGCAAATGGACATACGTATTCGGGCTGTTTATTGGCTGAGGTTTAAACCACGGGACCGCGCTTAGTCTATAAATTTAAGTGGTAGATTGCCGCACGGCTTAATATACCAAACATAATCCAAATTGCATTTCACTTAGCGCTAATACCATTGGGAAAGGTAGGAAACCTACTCTCCCTCCAGCTATGGATAAATAGTAGAGCAGACTGGGCTCTTTAACCTTGCTTAGGCAACCGGTCTAGGAGAAGGAAAACTCTGAATTCAAACCTGTTGAACTCCGCTTAAGAAATTGACCTTGTATCACATCCTGTTTGTGCGGAGGGGTTGGTAAATATATATATACCAAAAATAATCCAACACTTGTCACCTGCCCGACCATCGAAACACAAAATCGTCCGGGGCTTGAACTCGGTTCGCCGAGTCCATTTCCTTCGACAATAAAGTTAAACACCTCAAATATATGGCACATGTAATCCTTCTAACTTTGTATATTAATCTTAAAACATTTCTAGTCATAGGTTATCATGTCTGTCAAAGTTTTGTGTCGATTTGTTTGTTTTGTTTTACGGCATATCAACCTCAGTGGGTCATTTAATGCCGATACAGTTTTGAAATAAATCAATTCTTAATGAATAATACAATTTCTTTATAAATACATTTTTCTATTTAACCCATAGATGGGACCCTAACAGGTACTACCACTTCGGGTCAGAGTGGACCAGGGAGCAATGGTGATGAAGGGGTGCTCCACATTCCCCAAACCTCCAAAACTGGAACCTCACCATCAGATAGAGTTTAACGTCATTCCCAGGATATGTAGACCCGCAGCCACCGCCTTCTAGCACCCATATGATAAAAAGGGGTTGGGGCTTGCCATAAGGGCAATAGGGTTGGGAAAATCATATAGGTGCTAGGGCTTGACGTGACCAGCCCATTGATCGGAGGGGCCTCTCCGACCGCCCGTCTAGCCCAAGATAGGGCCAAAGTGGAGTATTGCATGTCATGAACTGCTCACCCACCTAGGCTCTATCCTTAAGCATCACGGGTCGCCACCCACGGCCAACAGGTGGCCCTATTGGGGGTCTTACCCCTCTGCAGAGGTGCAATCGGTGCATTCTAACGCCCCAGCCGACAGGGCGGGTTTTGTGTCGAGGAGAAAAACAGCTCGAGGCTAAAACGAAATCGATACTGTTTACGCCGTTTACGAGTGCTATAAATATATTTAATAAGAATCACTTTAGTTTGTCAACGGGGTGATTCAAGAGTACAAATATTCGTACTCTTGAGCTTTGTCAACCATTTCACTTTCGGGACCATGACACCTTTAAACTCGCCCTGTATTCTGTTGCTGGCTGGAAAGTTGATAGGATGCTTGTTTTTACGTTTCTCGTTCTTCCTGGCAACCGGTTCGGTGATAAGTAATGGTGGGGGGTGCTATTTTAGAAGCTTCTCACCCGGGTAACAGATGCTTTGAATGCCGGTGAATGGGCCCTTTTCAAGTAGACTATTTGGTCTTCAGCCTTCTGTAGTGTGCTATTGTGACCGCCGCTGTAATATGCGGACACAATGCCTTCGAAAGTGTGCTGTGAAAAATGCCTCCGTCCAAGTCGACGGTCAGTAGATAAGTGAGACCTGTTTCTGGGTTATGTGATGAGAGCGTTTACTTTTACGTCTCTCTATGGTAACGGCTCCCTGATATGTGTAGAAATTTGGTTTTGGCGCCAACATACGATGTTGGCTATTCGCCCTCTAGCGGCAGGGGAAGATAATTCACTAGGGAATTTCCGATAGAATTGCTATTGAATTAACAACAACATGAAATAAGTAAAAAAGAAAAAGTGTGTTTGCTACTAAAAAAATGCATCTAAAAATCGTCTGGTAACAAACAACCGGATTTTGACGGTGTAAATGAAAAACATGTCCTTCTGGATCTAGGTCGCACCTGGGGTGCTTAAAGGTGTCATGGTCCCACTTTTGTTTTGTTTTTTGTTTTTTGAACGGTGTTCAATAATTTGTTGTACCTTAAAGATAAGACCATTAAGCGATACATAGTTATGGAAAATGCCGTACACTGAGAAACTTATTAGAGACAATACAGCTTGTCAACAATTTAAGAGTACATATATTTGAATTTTCTCGACCATTTCACTTTCGTTTTGTTTGTTACTTGAGCGGTGTTCAGTAAATTGTTATACCTTGAGAAAAAAGGGCAAAACTTGCAAATTGGTCGGAAAATTAAAACGGAAACTTTTTTGGTGGTGCTTCATGACAGTTTAACTTACGGTTTAGGGGTTTGGGGATTAAGGTTGTTTTTAATTATGTATTGCTTAAAAAAATCAACAACAAAAACCTGCAAATTACTATACATTTAATTAACCATTGAAATTGATTATTGAATCCAACGCTAGACAAATTAGTCTCAGTTGTTTGTGTTAGTATTCTAATGTATAATTTCAATTAAACTTGGTTTAAAAAATATATTTTTCAACATTAAATGTATAGTAATTTGGGTTTTTTTTTGTTTTATGTTTTTTAGGAAATATGTAATTAAAAACAACCTTAATCCCCAAACCCCTAAATCGTAACCCAATTCGCAAAAAAAAAAAAAAATTCATTCATACACTGTAGTTAAACTCTCATGGATCACCCACCACCAAATAAGTTTCCGTTTTAATTTTCCAACACATTTGCAAGTTTAGCCGGAAAAAAACCCCATTAAGCGATAGGTAGGTTTGAAAAATGTCGTACACCGGAAAGATGAATAATATCCAAATTTTTACACACATATATATATATTTACCAACCCCTCCGCACGAGCAGGGTGTGACACAAGGTCAATTTCTTAAGCGGGGTTTAACTGGTTTGAATTCAGAGTTTTCCTTCTCCTCGACCGGTTGCCTAACCAACGTTAAAGAGTCCAGTCTCCCCTACTATTTATCCATAGCTGGAGGGAGAGTAGAATTCATACCTTTCCCAGGGGTATTAGCGCAAAGTGAAATGCTATTACCACATCCAGGATTTGAACTCGGGGCGATGAGCCCACATTCTACGACTTTAACCATTACACCACGCGCTTCCTTTACACATATAACCCGGGCAAAACTGGGAACATAGAACTAGTTAAATAAAACTAAAAAAATTACAAATCAAAGAAATATATATATATTTACCAACCCCTCCGCACGAGCAGGGTGCGACACAAGGTCAATTTCTTCAGCGGAGTTTAACTGGTTTGAATTCAGAGTTTTCCTTCTCCTAGACCGGTTACCTAACCAAGGTTAAATAGCCCGGTCTGCCCTACTATTTATCCATAGCTGGAGGGAGAGTAGAATTCATACCTTTCCCAAGAGTATTAGCGCTAAGTGAAATGCAATTATCACGTCTAAGATTTGAACTCGTGGCGACGAGCCCATTTCCCATGACTTTAACCATTACACTAAGCACTCCTAAATCAAATAAATATAGGAGAGTAATATCAAAGGTAAGGCCTCCAAAATATTTAGAAATCACAGAAATGTTTATTGTTTATTGTCAATGATGTTGGTATCATTTTAAACATTTGAACATTTATCTATTTTTCTAATCACCATTTCGGTCGATGCATTTTTGAAGGCACTGTAACAATTTTTGTAAACCCATGTCAGTTTTTTTTCAGTAAGAAGAAGTTAACTAAAAAGTTTGAAAATAAATGAATACGATTTTGTGTACAATTATGTGTAAAATATTCAAAATAGTTATCTAATTAATAATTAATAGATTCACACAATATTTTATTTGAGAGGAACAGAACTAAGTTTCCATTTCAAATTGTTTTATTATTATTATTATTATTATTATTATTATTATTATTATTATTATTATTATTATTATTATTATTATTCCTTTTGAGTTTTCACATCAGTGTAAGCTGATGGTCTTTCACTGGAGTCTGAGTGACAGCAAGTCTCCTCAGGTCTCCAGGACTCTTCTGAGTATTCTGGCAGATTGCAGCAGTGCAGTGTTCTGAATGGTCTCAATCCTTCCTCTGATATCCAAACTTTCCAAGCCCTTTTCTAATCCTTTTGGGACTGTTCCAAGTGCACCAACCACAATTGGTATAACTTTCACTTTCATATTCCATAACTTTTTCAGTTCTCTGGCAAGGTCCAGATATTTGTCCATTTTTTCATTTTCCTTTAGCTTCACCCTGTGATCTGCTGGAATTGCAAAATCAACCAGTTGACAAGTTCTTTCTTTTTTGTTTATCAACACTAGGTCTGGTCTTCTTGCTGGGATAAGGTGATCCGTTTTTATTTCAAAGTCCCAGAGAATTTTATGCGTTTCGTTCTCAAGAACAGATTCTGGTTTATGCATATACCATTTTGTTGTGTGGTCAAAATTTAATTTTTTGCATAATTACCAGTGGATCACCTTCCGAACCCAGTCGTGTCTAGTTTTGTATTCTCGTTGTGCTAGTTTGCTATATTCGCAGAGTATATGGTTTACAGTCTCATCTCTATTATCGCAAAGTCTACATTTACTATTTTGTTGGGTCCTATCAATTTTCGCTTTGATATAGTTCGTCCTTATGGCATTATTTTGTGCAGCAATTATAAGTGATTCAGTTTCTCTTTTGAGGTTTCCCTTTCTTAACCAAGTCCAAGTCTTTCCATGTGCAACCTCTTCTATTTGTCGTTTGAAGCGTCCATATAATTGTTTTTCTTCCCATTTATTATTATTATTATTATTATTATTATTATTATTATTATTATTATTATTATTATTCCTTTAATAAATACGATGATTTTACTTACTTATTATACAATCCCTCTGACATTGAATTTTTAACTCCCGCCTCCCTCAGGCAATATCTTTCAAAAATGAATTTTTACACCGCCTTTAGGGTGTTTTTTTTTAATGATTATATATACTAATATATAATTTTTTTTTTTTTTTTTTTTTTTTTTTTTCAGACAAAACAGCAGAGACTGGACCAGATATATTTCTTTCAAGACACAAACTGGAATATTCTCATTTGGAAGCGAAACGTAGAGAATTCAAGGAACTGTTTGATTTATCAAAAAACATTTCGGATTTAAAACTCTCCACTGCTTCCATCTCCAAATTTCCAGTTTCATTTTCCTTATATTATTTCCTGATCGTTTTTTTTTTTTTTACCATTTCGAGGAGCGAATTCAGCCGCTCGCTCTTGCAAAATTGCTTCAAATAAGAAAGGAAATTGAAGAGCAAAGAATTAGACCTCTTGACACTGCTTGAGATTTACATAAAGTATATATGGTCTTTTCGGTGGGTCGTCGTCGGTGGGATATTCGACCCAAACGTGGCTGTGGTCCTTTCAAAAAACGGCTCAGATATTTGCCCGTTCAAAACACTCTCTCATCCTTATCATTTTCGATGTAATTTGAATAAACTGAATCTTTGATGGGCTGACAAATACCAATGAAGTAAATAGATATACGCACAGAAGACTGGATATTTGTTTGTTTGAAATTGTCAAAAATGTGATTGGATAAAAAAAGATTAACTGTAAAATCTGATTGGATAAAAAAAAAAAAAGAAACATTAATTGCAAAATATGATTGGCTAAAAAAATAATTGCAAAATATGATTGGATAAAAAAAAAATAATAATTGTAATTTGTGATTGGATAAAACAAATATATATATATATACATATATACGAGTACAAAAATACAAAGAAAGTCCTTTGAAATATAAAAAAGACAATTGTTAAAAAGTAATAAAAGAAAAACAAGAAACAAATTTGAGGACCGGGGGATATAAAACTTTCAAATACCAAAAAGAAAAAAGTTCTCAACCCCACCAAATACGGATTACGTAAAAAAATATATATTAATACCATAAACTCGTCTCTGCAAAGATATTTTTCGTGTGGAACAAGGTAAGTTATTCCCACACTTTATTTACTATTTCTCTGATTTTTTGAGATGAGGCTTGATAATTAGTATTATTTGTATTATTCGGACTATTGTCCTCATCTTTATTGTTATCTACACTATTTCTCTGAATTTTTGAGATGAGGCTTGATAATTAGTATTATTTGTATTATTCAAACTATTGTCCTCATCTTTATTGTTATCGACGCTATTTCTCTTAATTTTTTAGATGAGGCTTGATAATTAGTATTATTTGTATTATTCGGACTATTGTCCTCATCTTTATTGTTATCTACACTATTTCTCTAAATTTTTGAGATGAGGCTTGATAATTAGTATTATTTGTATTATTCGGATTATTGTCCCCATCTTCATTGTTCACATAGCATAGTGGATAAAGGAGTTAGGTTAAGACAGTTCTAAGTGACACCTATCTCTAGATTGCAGGTTCAATCCTGGTCAGGGGCAGAATAATAATTAACACAGCTTAACACCTGTACCCCAGCTATGGTTAGCGGAATGAGAACAGGATGCCCATGTGGACTGAATAAAGGGTTAGGTTCAAAGAAGACAACAAGCAAATGAAGATAAACACATATATTTAGAAAGGTACAAATTATAAACTTAATGGCGTTTGCTGCCAGACTTATCTGCTGTATCCTTTAAGTTTTGGGAGAGACTGGATTTACTTTTTACTGCCGTGTGCTCAACATTACAAGTGACTAGTCATGGAATTTAATTTGGGCGCCAATCAACGATATTGGCTGATTCGGTCCCTGGTGCTAAGGGCAGATAATTAATTTTCCAATATATGAGTGTATCGAAAAAAGACATTGTGCATTTTTTACGTGTTTTGTGTGTGTGTGGTTGCGCATGTGTGCATATATTTTTTACGATAAACGACATCGAAACAAACCTCAAGGTTGTGTGTGTGTGTGTGTGTGTGTGTGTGTGTGTGTGGTGTGTGTGTGTGAGCGTGAATGTATGTTCATTAAGAAGAATGTTTGTTTCAAGTAAGTGGCGAGAAAATATTCTTTTAACTTTTGAGTTGCTGTGTGGGTTTATTAAGTAAGCGGTGTTAGGGGGGAAGCGTGTGTCTATATATATACGTTTGTGTATTAAGTAAGTGAAGAAAAAATATATATATCATCGTGAATTATTCGATCCAATTAGATATAACCCACTGCTGTAGTCATGTATAAGATTAATGTAAGCCTAGTAAATAAAGATTCTCAGTCGTTGGGTTGGGTTTATCTGGTGTGGGCGTGTTGGATAGTAGTATTATCGTTTCATCTAATCCCATATACGTTACCATCTGACCAACAATTAATAAAACATTCGCTCTATCCACGCCAGAATTTGCCATTTCGTCTTTTTATTTATTACTTCTGAGTTTATCGCAACTTAATGGCCGATCCGTAAGAAAAGCAGGGTGGAGTTATTGTTTTTTTGTTTTGTTTGTTTGTTGTTGTTTTTTGTTTGTTTGTTTGGTTTTTTTTTTTTTTGGTTTTTTTTGTTGTTTTTTTAATGTCAGAAATGAACACCTACAGAAGGCCGTAGAACGGATCAGTCGAAAATGTTGCTTACAATAAGAGTTTGCAAAAACGCCAAAGTTTATTTACCGCAAACTTTGGCGAGAAATATATATCAATCTATCTATCTATCAATCTATCTATCTATCTATCAATCTATATATCAATCTATCTATCTATCTATCTATCTCAGTGTGTCCAGATCTTATTATTGGATTCTTTCCGTCCACTGGTGGAGTTGTTATTTTTTTCGTTTGTTTGTTTTTTGGTTTTTTGGTTTTTTTACTGTCAGAAATGAACACCTACAGAAGGCCGTAGAATGGATCAGTCGAAAATGATGTTTACAATCATCATCATCATCATCATCATCATCATCATGTCGCGCTGTTAGCACGGATATCCATGACAATCTCTCTCCATCCGTCCCTATCACTCATCATTCTCGGTAGGTCCTCTATGCAGCATCATGTATCCGCACAGAGCTGGTCAATGTACGTCTTTGCTGGTCGGCCCACACTAACGTGTCCATGTGCTGACTTCCACAGGAGGACGTCACTTATGAGTTCGTCCTTGCTTCTCCAGCAGTGTCCTGCGTGTCTTGTCCGCCTTACTCGGATGGTTTGGGTGATATGTGGCAGGTGGCTGTACAGCTGTTTTCTCGTAGGGTGCTGTTTCCACGTATTTGTTCAGGATCACACGCAGTATTCTTGTGCAGCTCCCATCTAGTTTATTCTCTAGTCTCTTCGTTAGGGTCCAGATGGTGCAGCCATACAGCAGTACTGACACGACCACTGCCTGGAAGAATTGTCTCTTTAACTTGTCTGTGAGATTGGATTTCCATATAATAAGAGTTTGCCAAAAACCCAAAGTTTATTTACCGCAGACTTTTGAGAGAAATATCTATATATCTATCTATCTATCTATTTATCTATCTATCTCAGTGTGTGCATATCTATCTAAAAAGGGTTAATATGCCGCCAAACAAAAGAACCAAACAAAGAACTATCTATTACAGTGTGTTCAGATCTTATTATTGGATCCTTTCTGTCCACTAAGGACGATGGCGTAGTGTCCAAAATAGTGACTGTGCAGGCCAATTCTTGAATGACAGTCTTTGGTGCACTGAATACACACAAACTGTGATGCTTTCTGGGGCTGCTGGCTTTTCTCTCTCTTTCTGGCTCTCTTTTCTGTCGAGGCTACTCTCCTATCTGCCTCACCCTTCTCCGTGCCTTGTTTAACATTGAGGCGCCAGGCCGCTCTATTTTCTTGCATCTACCTCCCACGTGTTCAGATCTATCTATCTATCTATCTATCTATCTATCTAAATGAGCTTGTTCCTAAATATCACTTGGATTATATCTATCTATCTATCTACCTATCTATCAATCTATATATCAATCAATCTATCTATCTCAGTATTTTCATATCTATTTTTTTAAATAACTCTACAGCAGACTTTTTTGAGTCTTATTTTATAACTATAATGCTTCTGATTATTTTTAAAATTGAAAATAAGATTCATTTTATTTTTAAATAAAATTCATTTTATTTTTAAATAAAATTCATATTATTTTTAATATAGACAGCGCATTTTTTGAATAATTCCAACGTTTGACTAGCAGCGTTCTGTTTTTGATAACGGTCATTTTTCCCGTCTTATTTTTGTTGATGACCGACCCACGTGCGGTCGATGCATTATATTGCGAGGGTCCTCATATCAGTGAGGTAGGGCCGGTGTTGCTTTTTAAACCGTCGAGAGGATGGCCCCGAAACGGTTTGCACATTTCTCTCCTGATGAGCCCATGCAGTTGTAAACATCTTTTGTTTTTTCATTATATCATATTCATCTATCTAGATATCTATCTTTTTCAGTCTTTTATCTATCACTCTCTCTCTCTCCTCTTCTCTCTCTCTCTTCTCTCTCTCTATATATATATAATATATATATATATATATATATATTATATATATATCTTAGTCTGTTCATCTCTATCTATCTATCTATCTATCTAACTATTTTAGTCTTTTCATATCTATCTATCTATCTATCTAATTATTTTAGTCTGTTCATCTCTATCTATCTATCTATCTATCTATCTATCTATCTATTTTAGTCTTTTCATATCTATCTATCTATCTATCTAATTATTTTAGTCTGTTCATCTCTATCTATCTATCTATCTATCTAATTATTTTAGTCTGTTCATCTCTATCTATCTATCTATCTATCTATCTATCTATTTTAGTCTTTTCATATCTATCTATCTATCTAATTATTTTAGTCTGTTCATCTCTATCTATCTATCTATCTATCTATCTAATTATTTTAGTCTGTTCATCTCTATCTATCTATCTATCTATCTATCTATCTATCTCATTCTCTACCAATTTGTTTCTCCATTTCTTGCGTTGTGTTGTCCGCTACCGATCGGCCCTTAGAATACGCCGAATATATCGCATGCAGATGGGTAAGACTCCTACCCCCTAAAAAGAAATAAGCGTTTCCTTTGCATAACATTGCTACATCTGGTAGTGTGGTTCCATTTCTGAAGCCCCGGGGAATATTGAACCCCCCACACACACTTCGAAGCCATTAGTCCCAGATCCACTCTGATGTCGAGTGGTAGTACCTGTTAGGGTCCGATCAATGGCTCAAGTATATATGTTTGGAAATTATTTGTATTAAATAGGAATACTTGACATCATTTGACTGTGTACAAATTATTTGAATTAAGAATTCTTACAAGAAACTACAATTGGTTACTAATGGTTATTATTATTACTAGTACAAAATAAAAAAACACCCTTCGGGCGATGTAAAAATATTTTTGAAACATATTGCCTGAGGGGTGGGAGTAAAAAATTCAATGTCAACGAGTTTGTACCCTAAGTAAGTAAAATCATTAAATTCATTAAAGGATTAGAAAATAAAACAATTTCAAATGTAAACTTTAAATAATACATATTATTTTAATATGTATTAAAATAAAACAAACTATAATAGATATATGATACCAGTCATGTATTTATTAAAACTAGTTTTAAAAAAAACAATGAGGACTGTCTAATGTTGCATGTTCAAATTTTGAGTGTATTTATTCTATGTTATGACGATTTGGGGTAATGTGGCGTAAGCAGTGACGTAATTTTTGTTACAGACAAAAACCGGAAGTGAATCTCCATTATTAATAGATTATTAGTTTTTCACACCAGCATTAGCTGATGGTATTTCCCAGAAGTTTGAGTTACAACAAGTCTCCTCAGGTCTCCTGGACTCTTCTGGGTATTCTGGTCGATTGCAGCAGTGTAGTATTCTGTATGGTCTCAATTCTTCCTCTGATTTCCAAATTTTCCAGTCTTTTTTCCAAGCTTTTTGGGGACCATTCCAAGTGCACCAACTACAATTGTTATCACTTTGACTATCGTATTCCATAGTTTTTTTCAGTTCTCTGGCAAGGTCTAGGTATTTGTCCGTCTTTTCGTTTTCCTTCAGCTTCACCCTATGATCTGATAGAACTACAAAATCCACCAGTTGACAAGTTCTTTCTTTTTTGTTTATCAGCACTAGGTCTGTTCTTCTTGCTGAGATAAGGTGATCCGTTTTTATTTCAAAATCCCAGAGAATTTTATGCATTTCATTCTCAAGAACAGATTCTGGTTTATGCATATACCATTTTGTGCGTAGTTTTGTATTCCCGTTTGCTACATTCGCTTAGTACATGGTTTACAGTCTCATCTCTCTCACCGCATAGTCTACATTTACTATTTGTTGGGTCTTATCAATTTTTGCTTTGATATAAAAAAAAGTAAAGTCGTCGGGGCGGCCTAAAGTCGGTATCAGCCAATCAGCGAGGGAGTCTATCCCCTTTTCAATAGCGCTAGACCAAGGAGATTGTTTTTAGCATCTGAGGTGGAGCGCCACACCTTCCATCAGCTCCTTACTTTACCGCACAGATCTCTGTACTACTCATACGCTGAGTTGGCGAAGACCGATATCAAACTAGGAACCTTGTGGTTTCTAGCCGAACGTTCTACCGACTGAGCTAACCCGGCCCCTTAGTTTGTCATATGGCATAATTTTGTGCAGCAATTATTAGTTTGGTTTGGTTTGGTTTTACGGCATATCAACCTCGGTGGGTCATTTAATGCCGATAAAGTTTTGAAATAAATCAATTCTTAATGGATAATACAATTTTTTTATAAATAAATTTTTCTATTTAACCAATAGATGGGACCCTAACAGGTACTACCACTCCGGGTCAGAGTGGACCAGGGAGCAATGGTGATGAAGGGGTGCTCCACATTCCCCAAACCTCCAAAACTGGAACCTCACCATCAGATAGAGTTTAACGTCATTCCTAGGACATGTAGACCCCCAGTCACCGCCTTCTAGCACTCATATGATAAAAAAAGGGTTAGGGCTTGCCATAAGGGCAATAGGGTTGGGAAAATCATATAGGTGCTAGGGCTTGACGTGACCAGCCGATTGATCGGAGGGGGCCTCTCCGACCGCCCGTCTAGCCCAAGATAGGGCCAAAGTGGAGTATTGCATGTCCTAAACTGCTCATCCACCTGGGCTCTATCCTTAAGCATCACGGGTCGCCACCCACAGCAAACAGGTGGCCACATTGGGGGAGTCTTACCCCTCCGCAGAGTTGCAGTCGGTGCATTCTAACGGTCCACCGACAGGGCGGGCAATTGTTAGTGATTCAGTTTCTCTTTTGAGGTTTCCTTTTCTTAACCATGTCCAAGTCTTTCTGAAAGATACGTGTTTCAAAGTTAACTTTCCTGAAAAAATGTAAAAGTTTTTAAGTAAAATAACTGGTGCATTATATCTTTTATTCGTTAATATATCAACACTGAAAATTTCATTAAATTCGGTTAATTTCCTGATTTTTGGGTTTTTTTTCTTTCGGTGGGTGACATACGATGATGGAATTTAGGTCCGTTTAGTTCGATTTAACCTGTAATCTTTGCAATATTATGAATCTCAAAATTGTTTGTTTGTCAGTTTTTTGAGATTTCTTTGTTTAATGGCATATCAACCTTCATGGGTTATTTAATGCCAAAGCATTAAGAACAGTAGTAAGTAAAAAGTAAAGTCGTCGGTAACCAGTCTAGGAGAAGGAAAACTCTGAATTCAAACCTATTAAACTCCGCTGAAGAAATTGACCTTGTGTCACATCCTGCTCGTGCTATATATATATATATATATATATATATATATATATATATATATATATATATAAGTAAAGAAATAACAAAAGACTTAGAGATTTTGCGTTATAGTCTATTTCGGGGAATAGTGTCTAATTCTCCCAACTCATCAGATGCGAATGATGAATTCTTTATTACTTTAAAGGCATTTGAAAACAGATTTTTTTTTAAATTTTATATATTGTCCTGTCTCGCTCAGCTGTAGGGTAATAAAATATAATGCAAAATCTCTAAGTTTTTTAATTCTTTACTTCTTCAAATAAGAAATTTTCTCCTGACGATCACCTAAGGTCGAAACTAGTTGAGAATAAATAACATAAATAATATTGCTGTTTGTCTTATAACTTTTTGTTCATACTATATATATATATATATATATATATATATATATATATATATAATTTGTTTGAAGCATTGTGTTATGTGTGTCAGATATGAATAGCATTGATCTAAATTTGATGATTATATTTTCTTCTGTTTTCTGTTTGTTTTGGAAATATGGTAACAGCTGCCCAAACACAAAGCTCTGAGAAAGAGGACGAAACTGCAGTCTAAGATCACGTCCGAAGAAATATTATTTGACTGGTTATTTTGATGGGTCAAATATAAAGTGGGAGAGAGAATTAAGAATAAGAAGACCATTGCACATTATATCTTTAAACTCTGAATTCAAAGCTTTTAAATCGGGGGTTGAAGGGCTTTTTTCACTTCCAAAGGCACTATTAAAAAAACAAAAAAAACAACACAAAAACTGTGTAACAGTATCGAAAATTAATAAAATAACATTGAATTTGGTATTTTTAGCAAGCCCCTAACGGGTCTAAGGATGCCTGATAGTTTGCAACTTTGAAAATTTTGGTTAACTTTAAAAATTTTGCTTAAATTCATATACTCAAAATATAGCTTTCAAAACATATGAAAAAGACATAAAAAACAGAGCATTTTTCAGTTTGTTTTGACGCATGTAAAAAAAAACAACTTAAAAACGCCTGCCGGACCCCTTAAAACTATGAAATTAACATTCTAACTGTTGTTTTCAGTTAGGGGCCATGCCTGCACATCTTACCTGATAGTTGGTACGTTGGAAAAGTTTGGGGAAATTTTCGAAATATGTGGTGTGGCAAGAGGTTTAATGTTTTAGGTTTAAAAGGTAGCTGGTTATTCTTGGTGCGTATTCCTGAGGTTTGCTTTTAACCCCATCATATTTGGTGGTCATCCTGAGATGGAAGGAATTCAAGGAATGAAAAAAAAAGAGACGAATACTAAAGGTAGTTTCATGATTTAGGCTTTATTCACGGGTCATAGCCACCCCCTAGCAAGGAAATTTCTCTCTGGCCAGTAGTAGTGTCTAGACACAGTTAAGGCCTAAACTCGAATGGTCGAGAGATTTTTTGGGGGTCGGAAGTGGGTCCTTTTTCTCGTACATGCTCGAATAGTTCTTCCGGTGAAGGAGTTTGTTTTTTTTTTTTTTTTTAAATATTTTATTCGCCCTGTCGGTGTGGCATTAGAATGCACCGACTGCACCTCTGATGGGACCACCTTTTGACCGTGGGTGGCGACCTGTGATGCTTAAGGACGGAGTCTTGGTGGATGAGCAGCTCATGACCTGCAACACTCCACTTAGATCCTTACTTAGGCTAAACGGGCGGTCGGAGAGGCCCCCTCCGATCAATCGGCTGGTCACGCCAAGCCCTAGCACCTATATGACAGCCCCAACCCTATTGCCCTTATGGCAAGCCCCAACCCTTTTTATCATATGGGTGCTAGAATGCGGTGGCTGAGGGTCTACATGTCCTGAGAATGACGTTAAACTCTATCTGATGGTGAGGTTCCAGTTTTGGAGGTTTGGGGAATGTGGAGCACCCCTTCATCACCATTGCTCCCTGGTCCATTGTGACCCGGAGTAGTGCCTGTTAGGGTCCTATCTATGGATTAAATAGAAAAACATGAGTTCATTAAAATTGAGTATCTATTAAGAATGAATTTATTTCACAACTTTGTCGGCATTAAATGACCCACTGAGGTTGATATGCCGTAAAACAAACCAAACCAAACCAAACCAAATATTTAATTTTTATTTTATTTTAATACCCACAGATATTGTTTTGCATCGTCGCATATCTTCATTCACAACTGAATATCACATATCACATACATATTCGCATATCATTTCTGAGACCTAAATTTTAGATAAAATACTGTGTGTGTAAGCGGATTTTTGTCGAAACACGTGTTAACAAATAACAATAATAAATTTTATCCATACCAAAGTAAATGTATTTTTCTTCCAATTATCTTTTCAACATATCTGTCGGATTCATATCATGCTCAGTATTCTCAGTTTAAGTATTGTCTCAGCAGCAGAGTACTGCCAGTGATTGGCCAAGAGAAATCACATGGTTCTCGCCGAGTCTATAAGTATGAGTGGGCTTTTAACACACACCTTATATACAAAAAAGTTGGGCACCTCATTTGGTGTAATGGTTAGCAAGCTCGCTTCGCAAACCCATTGTTAGTGAGTTCGATTCTCATGGGCGCCCCATACTTCTGGCCTTGTGCTATATCTAAGCAAAGCTTAGTTTTTTAGGCACCTCTCGTGGTGTAATGGTTATCAAGCTAGATTAGCAGAACATGATAGTGAGTTCGATTCTCACTGGGTGCCCCATACTTCTGGCCTTGTGCCATATCTAAGCTAAGCTTAGTAAATAACTATGGGCACCCGACGTGGTGTAATGGTTAGCAAGCTGCTTCGCAGACCATTGGTTCGATTCTCACTGGCGCCCCACACTTCTGGCCTTATGCTATATCTAAGCAAAGCTTAGTAAATAACTATATACAAAAAAGTTGGGCACCTCATTTGGTAATGGTTAGCAAGCTAGATTAGCAGACCATTGTTAGTGAGTTCGATTCTCATTGGGCGCCCCTTAATACTGGCCTTGTGCCGCATCTAAGCTATGCTTAGTAAATAACTATATACAAAAAAGTCAACAGTATGACGTTAAACTGCATCTAATGGTGAATTCCAGTTCTAGAGTTCTGGGGAGGGGGGGGTTGAGTACCCTTTCATCACCATTACTCCTAGGTCCACTCTGGTAGTATATGTTAGGGTCCAACCTATGGGGTAGATAGAAAAAATGAGTCTTAAAAATGTGTTTAAAGAAAAAAATTGATTTTCGAAAAAAATTGAATACTCACCAAGAATTAATAAAACAAAACATTTTTCGGCATAAAATAACCCAACAACGGTTGACATGTCGTAAAATCCAACCAACCTACGCATAAGAAGGTACGAGGGTGTATAAAAAATTAATGCCATTTTGTTTAGGACAGTTATAATTAAAAACACAGGAACATGTATCATACATGAAAATGAAGCTGATCCTCTGTGGATCATATCCCTACTTCGCCACATAGTTAACATTTTCTCTCAATAGCAATGTTCCACATTCGAATGAGAGCATGTATCTCTGCCGCGTAAAATTCTGTTGACTGTTCTTTGGGCCACCTCTTCACTATAGATTTCCCTTCCTCAACACTGGAATAATGTTTGCTTCTCTTCGGCTCCATGAAAGAGGGTTTGAAAGGCAAACTTTTTCACTCACTCTCATAGAATTTAACTGCACGTCAATTCTATGTAACAATATTATCTATTAATTTGTATGTATTTTATTTGTTGCGATTTGCTTTAATTCGAAATAACTTCTTTTTTTTTTTTTCAAATTTCAGCCGACTGAAAAATCTTTCGCCGAGTCCATCAAAGAAAAAATAAACAAAAGGAATTTTCACTGTACACCACGGTTGGTTTTTAAAAACTACGGTGCGCCATATCGAACCTACCTTTAAAAAAGTAGAGAAATAAAAGTTGTCTTAAAGGAACTTTGTTGGGATCTTTCTTTGTTTTATCTTGGCCTATCGAAGAATAAAAACAAACAAGGAATTTTCACTGTATACCACGGTCGTTGTCTTGTTTTTTTTAAACGACGGTGGGCCATATTGAAACTGCCTTTAAAAAAAGGTAGATTTACGTATTAAAAATTGGATTGAATGAATCAGTGGGCGAAAGGGGAATATCTTCTGAGGGTGAGCGAAGCCTCCACCCAAAAACAAAAAAAGAGAATATTTTTCCGTTTCCTTTTTTACTGATTCTTATATTCAATTGAAAAAAACACCTCAACGTCCAAACTGACGAAGTCAAAGTATCCCATACGGACGTCTTTGTAGAAGTGATTTATCACAAAAAAGACATCCGTCCCCGGGGAACGGCAACTTTTAGATAAATAACTTTGATAACTTTCGGAAGGAAAAGGACGAGAGAGAGAGAATATTAAAGAAAACAAATATAGAGATAAAAATAAAGTAGATCCACTGTTTTATTCGTAATTACTGGCATGGGATTACCTGATGATCATGGAATTTACAAAGTTTTAGAAAGCGCCAACACAAGGTGTTGATATGCACGCAGATGCTCGAAGGACACGAGGAAATCGGCTGCGCTCAAACTTAGGTAAGTACAAACTCTAATTATCTTCTTGCAAGTGATATCCAGCATAAACTGTGACAGATTCCGTCTACGCTGATGATCTAGCTCTTCTCGCAAATACACCTGTACAAGTTAATGTGTGCTGTGTGATTTTTTCTTTTCAGACTGTACGGATGTTTTGGTCTTTTCTTTTTCTTTTCTTTTTTTTTTGTATTTTTCCAGATATCTATTTCTTATATTTTTATTCACAAACTTTTATTCTGGCACACCCTAATTTACTAAACAAAAGTTCATAATTACCGATATTGGTTGGTTTTGAAAGGTGTATCGACCAAGGGAGACAACTACCTACCTTAGATATACTAGCAAATATATGCACCCTTCGGGTGCAAGTATTTAGGTTTTGATGTAATAAAATATTATATCAAATTAGAAACTATTTAGAAAATGATAAATCGAGGGAGTATAATTGAAACATAGAACAGCTTTAAATCTAACTCTTCCATCATGTTCCATTACTCCCCTCTTTCATTTGTCCTAATTTATCTATTTAGTTAGACTATGAAGTATCTAATAAAATTACAGTTCTTTCGTCTTGTTTATGGATTTCTTTTAAGATTTATTGAAGAGATTTTTGCTCAGATTCGTTAAGAGAAAACCAAACAATTAGAAATCAATAATACTAAGCATATATTTAGTAAAATCAAATTCTTAATATCAATATGCAAATTAGCATTCTCGTTCACACTGTAAACCGCTATTTTGTTGAATATATAAATATACTTGCATGTTATTAGTATGTAGATCCAACAGTATTAATAAGGTACAACAATTTTATCAATAATTGAGGTTTAAATAAAAATAAATTCATGGTGAATGTGATGTCAATAACTAAGGGAATTGTGACTTGAGTAGGGATATAGTTTCGATTACAGACAGACAAACACACAATCTCCATTATGATAAGATTTCATTACAAACGTAGAATAAATATTGTGCTATACTAACCTTATGAGGAAAACGGAGCCATTTTTGAAAAGCAACAGTCTATACCACACCAAAAGCAACTGTCTAATCAATTTATAAATCTGTTGGTTTTTTTCACCGACATAAAAATAAAAATGATATATACTAGCAAATATATGCACCCTCCGGGTGCAAGTATTTAAGTTTTAATGTAATAAAATGTTATATTAAATTAGAAAGGCTAATGAAACTAAATAAGAATGCAGATAAAAAGATTTTAGACAGGGGCGGGGTATAATCGAAAAATAGAACACCTGAAGCTTACTCTTTCATCTCGTCTTTCATTGCTAAATTTTCCTAATTTAACTATTCAGTTAAAATAGGAAGTAAAGAATAAAATTACAATTATGTCTTCTTGTCAATGAATTTCTTTTAAGATGTATCCACAAGACTTTTGCTCATATTCATTAAGTTAAAACCAAATAATTAGAAATCAATAATACTAAACACATATTTATTAAAATCAAATTTTTAATATCACTATGCAAATTAGCCTTCCCGTTCACACTGTAAACCGCTATTTTGTTGTATATATAAATACAATTGCATGTTATTCGAATGTAGATATGACCAATAGTAATAATAATGCAAAACAATTTTATTAATAATTGGGGATTAAATAAAAATAAAATCATGGAGAATGTGGCGTAAATAACTAAAGGAATTGTGACTTGAGTAGTAATATAGTTTCGGTTACAGACAGAAAAACACTCAATCTCCATTATAATAAGATATATATATATGAGAAGTAGATACACAAGCGATGTGTTTATGATATGGCTTTTTTTTTAGCCGACAATTTTTTGGAGAATATGTGCTTAATTGAAGTCGTACCTAATTTTGAAATTTAATTAATTAATTAATTAATTAATTAGGCGGGCATACCTATTTAAATGTAAGGCTAAACAAATCGAGAAAAATCAATCTCTGTATGTACATTTCGGCCTATTAGGTCTCATCAGCAGAGCTATAGATAGAAAGACCCCCTTGTGCGTGATTCGTGTCAGGCTGACAGGCGAGCGTCTTAACCTTACACCAACCGGACTTTCTTAGATCTTTCGTTTTGTTTAAGGGTAGGTTCCTATTCCTTTTATAGTGACTTCTACATGACAGTATGAGAAGTAAATACACAAGCGATGTGTTTATGATATGGCTTTTTTTAGCCGACAATTTTTTATCTATAGCTCTGCTGATGAGGCCTAATAGGCCGAAATGTACATACAAAGATTGATTTTCTCAATTTGTTTAACCTTACACTTAATAGGTATGCCCGCCTAATTAATTAATTAATTATTAATTAATTAACTTTCAAAATTAGGTACGACTTCAATTAAGCACATATTCTCCAAAATATGTATATATATATAATATAATATACCAAGCGTGTTGGTAGATCCTTGCGGAGAGAAAAAAAACCAGCAGAAAGTTTGATTGTAAAAATATAATACCAAACATCAACCAGGAAGAAAGACAGATTTTAGCCCTGAAGAGCTTTATGCGAAACTAATAGTAGGTTCGTCTGACTCATTAGATTATCTTTATTATATATATATATATATATATGATAAGTTGTAAACACGGTATGTTTGGAATGGCTTTTTTAGCCGACAATTTTTGGGAGAATATGTGCTTAATTGGAGTCGTACCTAATTTTGAAAATTAATTAATTAATAATGAATTAGGCGAGAATGCCTATTTAAATGTATGGCTAAACAAATCGAGAAAAATCAATTTCTGTATGTACATTTCGGCCTATTAGGCCTCATCAGCAGAGCTATAGATAGAAGCCGCCCTGTGCGTGATTTGAAACCGGACTGCCAAGCTGACAGGCCGATACCACAACCCCTACACCAAACGGACTTCTTAAATTTTAATAGGCCGAAATGTACATACAGAGATTGATTTTTCTCGATTTGTTTAGCCATACATTTAAATAGGCATTCCCGCCTAATTCATTATTAATTAATTAATTTTCAAAATTAGGTACGACTCCAATTAAGCACATATTCTCCCCCCAAAAAATATAAATATATATATAACACAGTATCGAGATACACACACACTCTCACTCACACACATATATGTATGCACACACATACATTTATATGTATTCATATATGGTCATACACACAACTCCCAAGAACCCTTCCTCATATATAAGAGCATTCCAAAAGAACCCAACTCAAAGAGGGTTTGTTTTTTTCACGGAACAGATGGACTCGCTACATCTGATACACTCCTCTACCCGGATTATAATAGCATGTCAAACCCTCAAAAAATATTTCAATTTTAATAATTCCTTAATAATGCTCCCTTTCAAAAAAAAAAACTCTCTAAAAACAATTTCTTCAAACAAGAAATCTTCTCCAGACGATGACCTAACGTCGAAACTAGTTGAGAATAACATATAAGAAATATTTCTGTTTGTCTTATCACTTTTTGTTCATACTATATATATATATATATATATATATATATATATATTGTCGGGCCAAGTGGAGAACCCATCGAGATACCGTCTGTTTGTATATATAATTTCCCTAGTGGGTCGTGGAACGGAACTTGTGTGGTGCATTTGAGTAGTAGTTTTTCAAGGATGTTTGGTTTTATAGGTGGGGGAGGTAGTGATGTATGGTTGTAAACATTGTTGATTATTATTTTTATGGTTTCCAATACTGGAACATTAGTAAATAGATTGTCAACGTCTAAAGAAGCGGTTATGTGGTTATTCGGGGGGTTGGATTTTAGTATTTGGATAAAGTCGTAGGTTGATTTAATGCTATATTTGTTGGGAATGTATGGTTGAATTAAGTTGTTGATTATTTTTGCTATTTGGTATGTAGGGGTGGGTATTTGTGAGATTATTGGTCGGAGGGGGTTTCCTGGTCTATGGGTTTTTATTTTGCCATATATGTATCCTGGTTTGTAGTCACCGATTATTTTGGGGAGTTTTTGAGATCCTATCTCTTATATATATATGAAAAAATGAAAAAACATTATATCTGGGACTTTTACACCTTGAAGACTTTCATCTATAACTCTACGGACTTATCAACGCCACAAGTAAATTTTGGAACTCTAACACCTTTTTTCAAATTACATTGTGGACTTGTATATTTTTAACAGCTGAAATATATACTATACTATTTTTGATACCCACTTTACATTTTTATATAAATTTTTACAACAAACTCTTTTGAGTTTTACTATAAACTATAATGCTTCTGATTTTTAAAAATTAAAAATAAAATTTATTTTTAAAACAGAACATGCATTTTTCAAAAATTTCAGCGGTTGAATTCAGCGTTCGTTTCTGTAAACAGTCCGGATATCTTTCTTCCCATCTATGTCGCTCTTTGATGAAGACCAACTTATCGATTTGGTCGAAACAGTTCTGTCAGCAATTACATAACAAACATCATATGTTTTTTCAAAATGTTAAATTTCATATATATATATATATATATATATATTTGCAACATTTCTGTACTTTTTGATGATACAAGTGTCTGCATTTTATATTCGTATTTGTTTCTTTCTTTCGTCCGAAATACCCAACTACGGAGAATAAGGGCTCCAACGAATCCCCGTAAATCCTCTTAGAATGCATAAATGTAAATTCTGATTATCTGGTGTTGCTTATCCGCCGAATTCTTATTTCGTATGAGTGTCGTTACCTCAGCTAAATAATGGGTTATTCTGTTTTTATTAAAAAATTTTAAAAAGAGAAGAAGAAGGACATGCTACATAGAAAATATATAACAAGAAAAAAAAGAAAGAGATTTGGGGGAAAGATAGAGAGGGGAGATGAGCACGTGGAAGCGATAACACTAATATGTTTCAATCGAACATGTTGAAAAGATGAAAAGAAGGAAAGGAAGAAAATTGGTTCGATACCGGCCCTCGCCAACTTAGCGTTTGAGCAGCACAGGGATCTGTGTGGCAAAGTGAGGAGCTGATCTTGGTCTAGCGCTAGTGAAAAGGGGATAGTCTCCCTCGCTGTCTGGCTGATACCGATATTAGGCCGCTCCGATGATTTTACTTACATATTGAACTATTTAGGAATAGCTCTTAAGTCAACATATCAAACGTTGTAATAATTAAATCATCATACTGTGGTATACCCACAGGTTCTGATAATAATAATAATCTTATTATAATGGAGATTGTGTGTTTTTCTGTCTGTAACCGAAACTATATTCCTACTCAAGACACAATTCTCTTAGTTATTGACATCACATTCTCCATGATTTTATTTTTATCTAAACCTCAATTATTAATAAAATTGTCTTACATTATTAATACTGTTAACTATGTCTACATACTGACAACATGCAATTATATTTATATATACAACAAAATAGCGCTTTACAATGTGAACGGGAAGGCTAATTTGCATATTAATATTAAAAAATCGAATTTAATAAATATGTGCTTAGTATTATTGATTTCTAACTGTTTGGTTTATTTTAATGAATATAAGCAAAAATCTCTTCAATGAATCTTAAATGAAATCCATTAACAAGATAAAATAACTGTCATTTTATTCTTTACTTCCTCTTATAACTAAATACTTAAATTAGAAAAAATAAAAATGAAAGACGAGAGTGATGGAAGAGTAAGTTTCAGTTTTCCATTTTTATTATACTCCCTCTGTTTCAAATCTTTTATTATACTCCCTCTGTTTCAAATCTTTTATTATACTCCCTCTGTTTCAAATCTTTTTATCTGTATTCTTATTTAGTTTCATTCGCCTTTCTAATTTAATAAAATATTTTATTACATTAAAACTTAAATACTTGCACCCGGAGGGTGCATATATTTGCTAGTAATAATAATAATGATAGACGGATCACCCTATCCCAGCCAGGAGACCAGGCCTAGAGTTGATTAACAAAAAAAAAAGAGAACGTGTCAACTGGTGGACTTTGCAGTCCCAGCAGATCACAAGGTGAAGGAAAATGAAAAGATGGATGAATACCTGGACCTTGAAAAAGCTGTGGAACATGAGAGTGAAAGTGATACCAATTGTAGTTGGTGCATTTGGAATGATCCCAATAAACTTCGAAAAAAGACTGGAAAATCTGGAAATCAGAGGAAGAATTGTGACCATCCAGACTACTGCACTGCTGCAATCGGCTAGAATACTCAGAAGAGTCCTGGAGACCTG
>CM042160.1:94541930-94553615 GCA_023376005.1 Doryteuthis pealeii | reverse complement strand
ATACCATTAATTTGGATATTTTTACGCTTGACATTATTCAATTGTTCTATTTTTTGTTTCAATTTTTCTAACGTATCGAATAATTTTTTGTCTTTTTCTAATTTGCATAATTCGCTTGTCAAATTTGTTGTATTTACTGATAATTGAGTTTTATAATCTTTTTTTGTGCATATTAACTAAAAAAACTGGCATGCATTCAAAATTGATGGGTGTATGAATAATTGGTGGCCGTAACCTTTTGGATTCTGTTATAGTATGTGGCCTACGCGGTTTTGAATGTGGCTCCTCCTCAGTAACGAGTATATTATAGATATAAGTGTAGGCTAATTTTAATTGAAACTAATATTTTTTCAATATATGTCAATTTCAACGAAGTGCAATTCAGTCATAAGCTGTATATAGTTTTAATAATAAGAATAATTTAATGCCATAAGTTTTACATGAATCAGATCTATTTAATGGCTAAAATATTCTAGAAATTCTGAAATAGGGTTAGGGGTTAGCAGTTATTATAATACCTCATAGTAATGTGGCCTACCATAAAAAGCATAATTATAAGAGTAGACATGATTTGTAGGTCACATTCTAATAATGGTTCGAATAATTTCGTCGTTGTCTATTAGGGGGATAGAGCATTTATATTCTAAGTTAGGATAGGCGTAGATTATAGAGTCAATAATAATCATATGGATGCGAGAAATAACATTCACTAGCGCCGTGGTGGTTTACTACTTCTATCCTAACATCTATTAATACATGGAGATTCGCTTCCGGTTTTTGTCTAACAAATATTACGTCACTGCTTACGTCAATAACCCAACAATCGTCAATAACAGAATAAAAATTTTGAGTGTATTTAATTCATAAATACTCTCAAATTTGAGCATGCAGCATTAGACAGTCCTCATTGTTTTTTAAAACCACGAGTTTAATAAATACATGACTGGTATTATATATCCTAATAGAGTTTGTTTTATTTTAATACATATTTAGTTTACATTTCAAATTGTTTTATTTTTTAATCCTTTAATGAATTTGATGATTTTACTTTACTTAGGTAAAACTCGCTGTCCATTAATTTTTTTACTACTTCCCACCCTCAGGCAATAACGATTCAACAAATTCTATTTTTAAACATCGCCCGGAGCGTGTCTTATTTTGTACTAGTGATATATTAATTAATGAAGCGCGTGGTGTAAATGGTTTGAGTTGTAGGAAATAGACTCGTCGACCCGAGTTCAAATGGATGAGGCTGTTTGCATTTCACATAGGCACGGTGAGATACCCCTTGAAGTATGGATCGCAACTATCCTCGAGCTAGTGGGGTAAATAATACTGCAGAATGGACTCTAACCTGCGTTACCTTAACTAATTTAGAAGGAAAACAAATTCAAGACTGTTTTGAACTCCGCTAGAGAAAGAGTGACCGCCTGATGTGCACAGTCGTGAGGCTCGTTTCGGGGGTTGGCTAGGTAGCGTATTGTTGTATATCTAAGGATGAGCGTGCGATATAGAGGTCATGGAATGATCGCATATTCGAGGAAACTGGACAGGGTGGCATTGAAGGACGCGGCGCGTGTATGCTGTAGGCTATCTTAACGATGGTGTGATGCATTATATCTGGTGTTCCCGAAAATAGAGACCGCCCGTGTCGAGCTGCGAGGCCGTTTAGAATGCGGGCACCGGGGACGCACCCTCGTGCTGAGGGTAAGAGGCTCCCTGGTAAATGAGGCCAGCTGTTGGCGCGTGGGTGGCAAATCCGTGATGCGTAAGGATAGAACCGCAGGGTAGGATTGAGCAGTTCAAGACTTGCATACTGCCCTTGGCCCTAGTCGTTTGGAGCGTTGATGCGGTCGCGGAGAGCTCCCTCGCGATCAATCGCTGGTCGACGGTGCAAGCCTAAGGCACCTAGTATGATTTTCCAACCACTATTGCGCTTATGGCAAGCCGCAACCTTTTTTATCAATATGGGTGCTAGAAGGCGGTGACCCTGAGGGTCCTACATGTCGCCGGGACTGGACGTTAAAAATTCTGATGGTGAGGTTCGCAGTTTTGGAGGTTGGGGAATGTGGAGCACCCCTTCCATCTCCCATATGCTCCTATTGTCTACTCTGACGCGGAGTGGGTAGTACCTGTTGGGTCCCATCTATGGATTAAATAGAAAATTTATTCTAAAAATTGTATTATCCATAGATTGATTTAATTTCAAAATTTAATCGGCATTAAGATGACGCCACTGAGGTTTGATATACCGTAACAACAAATAAACGCAAACGCGAAAAATAAAACAGGGCTTTATATTATTTTTCCCCCCGAAATATTACTAGGCCTTATTTTTCCGGGGGATGTTGAGTGTTTGCGTCGCATGATGTGATTGTGAGGATGCTTTTTTTTCTTTCGTCTGTCCTGCCAATTCTCAACTAGGGCTTATTTCAGGGGAGACCCCCTCCCTTGACTTTAATAAAAATCATCCTGGAAAAAAAAAAAAAAAAAAAAAAAAAAAAAATCACGCTGCGGATTTGTTATTTATTGTAAATATTCGATACATCACAGTGCCTCCCCGAAAAATAAGACTATTTTCGAGGAAGCACTGGCATGTATCGAATATTGTTTAATTATTACTGATTCGCACACTGTCTGCGTTTAGTGGTATATCAGTAAATCTGTAAGGAAAATTTGTGCCTGTGCGTGTTAACCTTATATTAAATGACAGCTACAACTTGTTAAATGCGGTCGAAAAAAGGTTAACTTACTCGCGTCCTCCTCCCCTCCAGAAATAGTTGACTGAGTTGGTGCATTTGCGAGTTTTCGGTCAACCTTCTGCGAAGCGTCTCTCTCTGGCGCAAAAATGGCGTTTCAATATCGACAGATTGAAGCTGGATGTCATCGGACAACCAATCGAGCCTAAAAGATTTACGCCTTTATTTATATCTTTTTCATATCTCTCTCAATAATCTATATAATATAAGTAGTAAAAAGTCGTCGAGGGGTGGCCTAAAGTCGGTATAGCCAATCAGCGAGGCAGTCTATCCCTTTTTCACATAGCGCTAGACCAGCGGAGATTGTTTTTTGCAATTTGGAGGTGGAGCGCACCCCTACGCACACAGTTCCTTACTTTAACCAGCACAGATCCCTGTGCTAACCTCATCAGCTGAGTTTGTGAGGGCGTATCGAACTAGGAACTTATAGTTTCTAGCGAACGCCCTACCGACTGAGCTAACCCGCCCTTTTATAGTATATATATATATATATATATGGTAAAGAATAGGGGGGAAAGTGGGACAAAAAGAGGCAACTCAACAAGTAGATGTAGGAGATATATTGCGTCCTGCCTTGAGCTAGCGACTTTCGTGCATTCTTTTAAATAAATGACTGAGAATGTCCTGTCCACATTCTGTCGGGTTTATTCTAAACTCTCCTATCCTCATATTATAATATTATATATATATATATTATATATATATATATAGATATATATATATATATATACAAGGAGATCTGGTCAGCTGTTCGTTATATTTAAAGGCATCTTATCTTATTTCAGACAATAACCGTTCGTCATCAGCGTGGTCGGATGATTTATCTTTGTTTTTTTCTGAATTCTGAGAAGGGTTGATATTTGTATCTATCCTACTACAATAATTACTATTGTCGCTCATATTTATTGTTATCTACAAACGTTTCGCCGATGTGCCTCCGGCCATCTGGTATTTCCTTGCCGGACTAACGGACCCCCTTCGAAGCTTGGTATTTTCACGAAACTTCGAACTAACAATTTATTTAATCCACGGGGGGTAGATTTCCCGTGGATTGATAATAATATATATAGTATATATATTAGTATTATATATATATATATATATATACCTACCACTGCCTCCGCACGAGCTGGAGTTGTGAAACGAGATCATTTCTACGCAAGTTTAACAGGTTAGAATTCAGAGTTTTTTCTACTCCTAGAATGGTTACCTACCCAAGGTTAAGGGTCCAGTCTTCCCTACTATTTACCCATAGCTGGGGGGAGTGTAGTTGGATACACACATTTCCCGAGGGTATTAGCGCTATAATAAAAATGCAATATCCTTGACCAGGATTTTGAATCTCGGGTCGACGAGTTTCATTTCTACGACTAACCATTAAACCACTCACCTCCACATTTATTCTTTAAGATTTTGGGGGACTGGAAAAAGCAACGTTTAATTCATCTATCTTAGAACTTTACTAGTTCGTAAGATAATCTTTTTGATGCGTTAGGGTGCTCATCATATCTTGATCGTCGATTACGAGTTCTTGTGCATCATTCGGCTCCGATAGTAGCCCAACTTGAAGCCGGCATCTTCAAGTTGCCACACTGCAACTACGTGCTGCCGTAGTCTTAATATTTTTCTTACAAATGGAAACTACACAAAAAATTCGATCTCTTAAATCGAGAAACCACATTCAGTGTGAGCCAATGAAAAGCCCATTCCCCCTACTCCAATATATAATGAATAAAAACCGTTCCTCCCGGTTCTATTATTATTATTATTATTATTATTATAGTATTACTACTACTACATATATTTTGTAACAAAGGAATCATTGTGTGTCGAGTTCATTTTTTTTTTAAATCAAATTTTTGACAAGATCTTTATTTTCCGTTGTTTTTATAACTGTTAGGTAATCTGAACATTAGTTATAAAAGGGAGATAACCTCCCCTTGTTTGTTTCACTTTGAGGAAGTCGTATGTTTTAGTCGGGCCAGTTTCATTTCACCGTAATCTATTCTGAAAAAACCAATTTGTTTGATCAATACAACTGCATATTTTAACACAAAAATATCATAAAATGTGTTTCTGAATAATAATGAAGTCATTTTAAATTATTGCACAAGCACAATTTAAGGAACATTATTTTATTGATATTGGTTGGCTAAAAACATGCATTATATGATTCGAACAAATTCGTATTTTTCAGTGTTAGATCGTTACGGTGAAATTAAAAAATGGCCCACCCAAAAACATTACGGCTTCCCAAAGTGAAACAAACAAGAAGAGGATTACTCTCAAATTTATGTAACTAATGTTCAGATTACCAGCTTTTAAGTATTTGTCTGAATTTTTTGAGTTGAGGATGACAATTTGTATCTTTGCTTATAACACAAAAGAAGTTGAAGGTTTACAGAGTTCAAGAAGAAACGTCGTGTATACCGATATTTACCAAACCCCTACGCACGAGCAGGATGCGACACGGTCAATTTCGTAGCGGAATGTAACAGTTGAATTCAGAGTTTTTCTTTCTGCCAAGATCTGTTTACCTAGCCCAGTTCATGGTAAAAAGCCCAGTTGGCCCTGCTATTTACCCATAGCTGGAGGAGAATTGGATTCATACCTTTTCCCAAGGGTATTAGCGCCCATATGAAAATTGCAAACAGCTTCGTCCAGGAATTGAACTGGGTTGACGAGTCCATTCCCTACGACTAACCATTACACCATTGTGTATGTACGTTGTGTATTTAACAATAAAGATGAGAGCAGTAGTCCAAAAAAAATCAAGTAATACAATTTTTAAGTCAATCAATTTTTCGACCATTAAAATGCGGGAATTCAGAATAAAAAATAGATCTTCTAATGTGATTTCGAACTCAATCGATAGGTTCATTTCATATTCCGAAATCCGAACAATTTGAAGGTTTAAAGAATTGATCGGATAAAAACGTTAGAATCAAATGCAGTCAATTCTGGAGAAAAAAAAAAAAAAAAAAAAAAAAAAAAAAAAACAAAAACAAAACAGACTGAAACAATAAAAAATATTTCATCCCATCATCGGATCCAACTTGAATGACATTTTATCGTATCAGATTTACTACTACTACTACTAATACTAATAAGTGCGGGCAGCCGCCATCTTTGATCGTTCATTTTTTCTTGAAATCTACTGACAGATTAAATAAAGAGTTCATATTATTGTTTGGAGATGATTGAATGAATGAATTTGAGTGAATATATCGATCGCCCCACCCACACCCCACACCGAAAGAATTCGTTCCTCTCCAAAATGGATTCTCTCTCGATTCTATTAATAACATTCTTTTTTTGTTCTTTCAAACAATCCCACAGTTGGAACACCGTATTTATACTCGCGACACTGTGTATGTGGTGTATGTGTGTGTGTGTGTGTGTGTGTGGAGGGGGAGAGATGCACAGTGAGAGATACAAACTGCTGACCAAGCCAAAGTGGACAGTGGACGAATAATATGATTATAAAAACAAAAAAACGCTGAAATTTGGTTTCTTGTGATGAGAAGAACAGTGATTAAATAACCCATGAAGGTTGATATGCCATTAAACAAAGAAACCAAACCAAAACCCTCATCCCGAGCAATGAGTTAAAATAGTACCAACTACTGTTCTTCTACAAGGGTTGAGTTGGTATTAAATAACCCCTGAAGATTGATATGCCATTAAACAAAGAACCAAACCAAATCTGAGTGCCCTGGTATGACGTTAAATGAATCTAAGGTGATGTTTCAATTTTGGAAGCTCTGGGTGTGTGGAGTAATGGGTCATGGATTGAATAAAGGGTTCAGTTCGAAGTTCCGTGAAGGCTCCCGATTACAACATGAAGGCTCCCGAGTTCGAAGAGAAGGTTTCCCAGTTCAACAAGAAACACATAAAGAAGTCTGGAGGGCTCATCGGCCGAAACGTGTGTATAGCATTAAAGATGAGGACAACAGTCCGAAAAATCCAAATAATACAAAAACTTCTAAAAAGGTGAAAGAATGAAATTACCAAAATTTCATATTTCTCAGTGTAGTACTGATGTTGGACGCCATCTTGTTGAGTGCATCAATTTTGGCACTCCTCTCTTTCCGATCGGAAAGACAATTATGATTATGAAATTGTTTTTTTCCCTACTGAGTCCTTTTTTTTAAATTAAAAATCCTATTATCATGGAGAATCGGTGTCTGTCGGTCTGTAACCGAAACTACGTGTCTGTTTACGTAATAATACGCTCAAGAATTGCGTCTGTTTATTAATGAGTATTTAATTGAGAGTCGATTATCAAATAGTTTTTTCCCTGTTCGATCCCCCTTTTTTTATAAGATAAATCCTATTATAATGGAGAATCGGAGTCTGTTGGTCTGTAACCGATACGTAACAATACCCTCAATAGTTGCGTTAGTTTATTAATGAGTACTAGCAAAGTAAAAATAATTTTTTGAAAGATATTGCCTGAGGGGATGGGAACTGAAAATTCAATGTCAGAGTGTGTACCATAAGTTTGTAAAATCGTCAAATTTATTAAAGGAGTAAAAAAAAAAAAAGAAAAAAAAAAAAAGATAACTTTAAATTTATATTAGAAATAAAACAATCTATATATAAATATATAACGCCAGGCATCTATTTATTGAAACAATGAGGATTGTCTAACGTTGCATGCTCACATTTTGAGTATATTTATTCTATATTATGACGTTGGATTATGTGACGTAAGCAGTGACTTAATTTTTGTTACAGACAAAAACCAGAAGCGAATCTCCATTATTAATAGATTTTATTCATAGTAAAAAAATCATTAATATTAATATATAGAATAAATCTTATTTATCAACGATGTCTATGAAAATCTGAGTTAGATTTGTCTTTAAAAAGCCCATGTTATTAGTTTAAAATCCTGCAATGTGTCTTTTATATCACTAAGAAATAGAAGTTTACATAATATATGTAAATAATAATTAGTAGTTATATAACAGAAATTTGGATACTGGTTTTAACAAAACTGGGTTTAATAAATAATTATGCCAAAGATGTTTTGTTCTGTTCATGCTTAATAGGTATTCAATTTTTTTAAATATAATTTTTAAAACTAACCCATTGATGAGACCCTAACAGGTACTACCACTTCGGGTCATAGTGGGCCTGGGAGTAATGGAGATGGAGGGGTATTCCACAGTCCCCAGACCTCTAGAATTGGGACTTCACCAATTGATCCGAGGAGACCTCTCTGATCACCCGTCTAGCCTAAGTAATGGCCAAAGTAGAGTGTTGCATGTCATGGACTGCTCAGCCGCCAAGGTTCCTTAAACATCACGGTTCGCCACCCACGGCCAGCAGGTGGCTCCATTGGGGGGGGGGATTTTAAATAGCTACACTCATACTGGGTGTAGCTATTTAGTAAGGTAGGACTCTCCAAAAGTGAGAGAAAAGATGCAGTAGACAGAGAGAGAGAGAGAGAGAGAGAGAGAGAGAGAGAGAGAGAGAGAGAGAGAGAGAGAGAGAGAGAGATGCAGTAGACAGAGAGATGCAGTAGGTAGAGTGTAGCTATTTAGTAAGGTAGGACTGGGTATATACAGGGTGCGGCATAAGTAACGCTCTTTTTAATTTTCATATCTTATGGGGTAAGGACGAAGAGGACCAATTGAATGGCCATCACGTTCACCAGACCTAACACCACCATATCTTTTTTTGTGGGGTGTATTGAGAGATCAGGTTTACAAATCTTAAGCCGAAAACAATTCCAGAATTAAAGAATGCAATTTCAGATAAATTTCATGAAATTACCATTGAAATGTGTCAAAAAGTTTGTAAAAGTGTTGCTGGTAGAGTTCAGAATTGTATGGAACATGAAGGGAAACATTTTGAACATCTCAAATAAATGACTAAATTCTAAAACTTTATATCTTTTTTAACTTTTTTTTTTCTTAAATTTGGTTTAATTTCATTTCTATTGAACATTATTAAACCGAATAAGCATTATATCAATTTTGTTAATATATTATATTAATCCATTAACCTTTGGCAATACATTTATGTTCGAAAAAATAAAGGATAATCAAAAAGGCTTTAATTTTGTTCCACTTAAACAAAGGGCGTTACTTATGCCGCACCCTGTATATATACATTAAAAAAACACCCTGCACGGGTAGGATGCGACACAAGGTTAATTTTTAAGCGTTTTTTAACAGGTTTGAATTAACATTTTTTAATCTCCAATGATCAAAGACATATAGCCAGCCCACCCACTTAACTTTATAACACACACTCCCCTTCAGTTTGCCCCAGGTCGTTGACTGTACTCCCAGTCAAGAGGGGAGACCCCCACCGCCAAAAAAAAGGATAGGTCCCGTGTGTGACACTAAACTACAACTCTCGGTGGAATTTCTGTTCTGGACAGTGTGCAATACCCATCCATTGCCATTTCACCAGTTGGAGGCGCGTGATGTAATGGTTAGAGTCGTAGGAAATGATCTCATCGACCCGAGTTCAAATCATGGAAGTTGAGAAGCAAATACAGAGCTGATTTGACTTACGAGCGGAACAAATTAAACTCGTAACTCAATTTCCTAGTGTGTGTATATATATATATATATATATATATATATATATATATATATATCCTCATATCACAGCAAACGTGAACTAAATCCATTTTCTTGCCACTACCAATGACCCATTTCCTATTGTTCCCACTGCCCCCCCTCCATGAGCAGCAGCGGACCACCACTTCCTCCCAAAGATGCTCGTCAGAAAAAAAATGGATTCTCCGACACTAGAACTCATCTCACGTCCTGAAGAAGGTCATGAAGACTAAAACGTTGTAGCGTCAACATTATCACCAAGCCCAGTCGGTCCTATTATTTACCCATAGCTGGAAGGAGAGTAGTTACATACCTTTCCGAAGGGTATTAGCGCTATGTAAAATGCAAACAGCCTCTGTTTGCATGTTACATAGCGCTAATAACCTTCGGAAAGGTATGAAACCAACTACTCTCCAGCTAAGGGTAAATAGTAGGACAGACTGGGCTCTTTAACCTTGGCTAGGTAACACGTCTAGGAGAAGGAAAACTGAATTAAAACATTTTAAACTCCGCTTAATAAATTGACCTTGTTCGGAGTTGGTTATATATACTAGCAAAACAAAAAAAAACGCCCTCTGGGCGACGTAAAATAAATATTGCCTGAGGGGATGGGAGTTGAAAATTTAATATCAGAGAGTTTGTATCATAAGTAAAATCAAATTTATCAAAGGAGTAAAAAATAAAAAAATTGAAATGGAAACTTAGTTCTGATAACTTTAAATATATATTAAAATAAAACAAACTATATATAGATATATAATACCAGTCATGTATTTATTAAAACTTGTTTAAAAAAAACCAATGAGGACTGTCTAATGTTGCATGTTCAAATTTTCAGTGTATTTATTCTATGTCATGACGATTTTGGGTAATGTGACGTAAGCAGTGATGTAGTTTTTGTTACAGACAAAAACCGGAAGCGAATCTCCATTATTAATAGATATTACACACACACATTGGTATTACTCACAGGCCCACTCTGACCAGGAGTGGTTGTACCCGTTAGGTTCCATCTTTGGAAAACAATAGACTATACATAGATAAACGACACACACACACACACACACACTACACTACAGTATACAGATATAAACGACACACGCACTACACTGTATACAGATATAAACGACACACACACACACACACTACACTGTATACAGATATAAACGACACACACACACACACTACACTGTATACAGATATAAACGACACACACACACACACACACTATACAGATATAAACGACACACACACACACTACACTGTACACACACACACACACACTACACTGTATACAGATATAAACGACACACACACACACACACTACATACACGACACACACACCACTACACTACAGATATAACACACACACACACACACACACACACTACAATGTATACAGTATAAAACGACACACACACACACACACTACACTGTATACAGATATAAACGACACACACACACACACACTGTATACAGATATAAACGACACACACACACACTACACTGTATACAGATATAAAACGACACACACACACACACACACTACATGTATACAGATATAAACGACACACACACACACACACACTACACTGTATACAGATATAAACGACACACACACACACACTACACTGTATACAGATATAACGACACACACACACACACACTACACTGTATACAGATATAAACGACACACACTACACTGTATACAGATATAAACGACACACACACACACTACACTGTATACAGATATAAACGACACACACACACCACTACACTGTATACAGATATAAACGACACACACACACACTACACTGTATACAGATATAAACGACACACACACTACACTGTATACAGATATAAACGACACACACACACACACTACACTGTATACAGATATAAACGACACACACACACACACTACACTGTATACAGATATAAACGACACACACACACACACACTACACATACAGTATATATAAACGACACACACACACACACTACAACTGTATACAGATATAAACGACACACACACACACACACACACTACAACTGTATACAGATATAAACGACACACACACACACACACACTACAATGTATACAGATATAAACGACACACACACACACACAACACACACTACATGTATACAGATATAAACGACACACACACACACACACACACTACAATGTACAGATATAAACGACACACACACACACACACACACACACTACAATGTATACAGTATACAGATATAAAACGACACACACACACACTACACGTATACAGATATAAACGACACACACACACACACACTACACTGTATACAGATATAAACGACACAC
>CM042160.1:94484430-94539430 GCA_023376005.1 Doryteuthis pealeii | reverse complement strand
GGATCATGACGTGGCATTTTCTGATTGGTCATCATCTGACTACCCCGGATGTAATCCTGGCATCACTTTTCTAGTGCAGTGAACAGTCAATGACCTTTGCCCTCCTCAGCTCTCTTATCTTGATTGAATTTATTGACCCTGTTTGACCCTAACTTGCGGCAGTGAGGGTGCAAGATTTTTGGCGAGGTGGGAAGCTAGTGGAAAGTCGCATAAAACGGCATTTTCTGTTATCTCTATGACATGAAAAGCTCACTGGTCTCCAAGATTACAGAGAAAAAGTAGGGGGGTGTTCAAAAAGGAAAAAAAAATTAAAGTTGTGTCACATCCAGCTCGTGTAGGAGGAGTTGGATAAACACATAATGAAGATTTAGTGTAACCGAAATTACGTCACTGTTGACATCACGATACCCCCAGGAATCACGTAAATTTATCAATGAGTAATTTGTAGTCAAAATCATTAAGACATGGAATAAATCTTATTTATTTTTAAGTGTAGTAAAATAAGTTTGAATTCAGTTTCCGTTCTCCTAGATTGGTTACCAAAACCAAGATAGAAGAGTACAGTCTGCCCTGTTATTTACTCATAGCTGGGAGGAGAGTGATTTGATTCATACCTTTCGCCAAGAGCATTAGATTAGTGCAATGTGAAATACAACCTTGTCCACGACTTGAACTCTGTTCGCCGGATCCATTTTCTACGACGATAACCGTTACGGACGAGCACTTCAGATTTTAGAAGTATTCAACTTGCTTAATCATAAACATCTGACTTATATTTACCTCAAAACAAGCCATGTTATTAGTGTGTTTAAAATCCTGCAACGTGTCATATTTATCACCAAGAAATAAAGGTTTAAATAACATATGGTGAGGTTAATTTACATACTGGTTTTAACAAAACCGTATTTAATAAATTACTTGATGTTATTGATTTCTAATATTTTTTTTTATTCTCCAACGGATTAAAATCAATCCTATGAGTGTTTTTATATAGAAACCAATTAGAATATAATTTTGTAATATTTTTATATGTGCTCTTAATTTAATTAGTCTTTCTAATACGCGATATTTCATTACATTAAAACTTAAATTATAATGCCTCGAGGGTGAATATACTTGCAAGTACTTATAAAATCTGAAAGATCGAACTTTATTACAAAAAAAAAAAATCCAAGTTGTGCTTCTATTATTTTTAAAGATCAATAAGTGGACTGATCCTATTCTAGTAGTGATCATCCCAAGCGGAGTTTAACAGGTTTGAATTCAGAGTTTTCCTTCTTCTAGACTGGTTGCCTTACCAAGGTTAAACAACCCAGTCTGTCCTACTATTTACCCATAACTGAAGGGAGAGTAGTTGGATTCATTCTTTTCCTTAGGGTATTAGAGCTATGTGAACTAGCTTCGTCCATGATTTGAACTCGGATCGACGAATCCATTTCCGACGACTAAACATTTGGTCTTGTATATTTTTAGGTTGGTTGGTTGGTTGGATTTTACGGCATGTCAACCCCTTGGGTCATTTTATGCCGAATACTTCTATTGGTAAAAAAATGTTTAATGCTGATAAAGTTTTGAAATAATTTCATTTTTAATGGATAATACAATTTTGTTTATAAACTCATGTTTTCTATTTAACCCATAGATGGGACCCTAACAGGTACTACCACTCCGGGTCAGAGTGGACCAGGGAGCAATGGTGATGAAGGGGTGCTCCACATTCCCCAAAACTCCAGTACTGGAACCTCACCATCAGATAGAGTTTAACGTCATTCCCAGGACATGTAGACTCGCAGCCACCGGCTTCTAGCACCCATATGATAAAAAGGGGTTGGGGCTTGCCATAAGGGCAATAGGGTTGGGAAAATCATATAGGTGCTAGGTCTTGACGTGACCAGCCGTTTGATCGGAGGGGGCCTCTCCAACCGCCCGTCTAGCCCAAGATAGGGCCAAAGTGGAGTATTGCAAGTCATGAACTGCTCATCCACCTGGGTTCTATCCTTAAGCATCACGGGTCACCACCCACGGCCAACAGGTGGCCCCATTGGGGGAATCTTACCCCTCTGCAGAGGTGCAGTCGGTGCATTCTAACGCCCCAGCCGACAAGGCGGATATTTTTTGGATTTCTTTCTGACAAGTTTCCATGTTTAACATTCGAATGCATCATGATTAAAAGGAAACTACATGTCATGTTTGCTCGTATCTTTGTGTACAAGCAATTTTGAATTTCACCTGCGCAAAATATTCCCTTGTCGTTGGTAAAAAAATAATCCTTCCCTGTTGATAGAAGGCATCCTCATTGTCTTAGTTTGGTTTTGTCTGTTTAACGGCATATCAACCACAGTGGGTCATTCAATGCCGATAAAGTTTTGAAATTAATTCATTCTTAACGGATACTCAATTTTTTTTATAAACACATTTTTCTATTTAACCCATAGATGGGACCCTAACAGGTACTACCACTCCAGTTCAGCACAGACCTAGCGGCAATGGTGATGAAGGGGTGCTCCACATTCCCCAAACCTCCAGAACAGGAACCTCACCATCAGTTATAGTTTAACGTCAAAGCTAGGACATGAAGACCCTCAGCCACGGCCTTCTACCACCAATATGATAAAAAGGGTTGAGGCCTGCCATGAGGACAATAGGGTTGGGGCAATCATATAGGTGCCAGGGCTTGACGTGACAAGCCAATTGATCAGAGGGGCCTCTCTGACCGCCCGTCTAGCCTAAGTAAGGGTCTCAGTGGAGTGTTGCATTCATTGTCTTAGTACACCGATTCGTTTATCTACATATTAATACTCTTGTTCTTTAATTTTATTACCGTTATCATCTTGCAGTAGCCTCTGGTTTAAAAAAAGAGACAGTCCAAATCGTCCAAAGTGAAAAAACAAAAATGTAAGTTCTGATTATCTAGTGTCGCTTATCCGCTGAATTCTTACTTATGAGTGTCGCCACCTCAGCTAAATAATGAACCATTCTGTTTTTATAAAGAAAGGGAAGAAAAATGGCATGCTACACAGAAAAATATGAGAAAAAGAAAAGCGTGCGGAAGCGATAACACCAAGCTATTTCAATCTAACATAAAGATGAAATAGAAAAAAAAAAAAAAAAAAAAAAAAAAAAAAGTAATCAAGATTATATTTTTTTACATATTGAACTAATTGCAATAGCTCTTAAGTAAACATATCAAACGTTTCAATAATTAAATCATCATACAGTGGGAATTAGGATAAGGAATTGCATTCATGTCCTGATAATATAACTACCTGTGCTATCATTTACTCTTGGCAATAACTAGCACGGATTTTATTTTTCACACAGGAGTGAAGGATTGATTTTAAAATGTAAACTCGCCCAGGGTTATTTTATACCTAGAAGTTAGGGAATTGCATTCATTGTACATTCATATTTACATTCTAGGGTTATTTTATGCCTAGAGGTTAGGGATTGTTTGATTGATTGATTTTAAAGGCATGTTAACTCGTCTAGGGTTATTTTATGCCTTGAGGCTTGGTATTGGTTGATTGATTTTAAAGGCATGTATTTGTCTAGGGTTATTTTATACCTAGAGGTTAGGGAATTGCATTCATTGTACGCTTATATTTATATTTGTGTGCATTTGTTTAATATCACACACACACACATATATATATATATATATACATACACACACACACACACATTCATAAAGATAAAAGGTGGCTTACCAGTGAATATGGGCACGATCGTTAGAGGTGCAAAAAATCCAGGGGTTAAGTCAGCGATATAACAAATACAAAGTGCTCAATACAAAGTAGAGCAAATTTATTAAAGAGATGGATACAATAGAAACCTACTCGAGTTTCACCATAAGGTTTATTAAACAACCATAATAAAATAAATTCCCACAAATCGATTCGCATCTTTTGTTTACATTTTAATACTCACGAAAAAAACAATTTCCGGTGAGAAATTTTAAAACCATAAACAAGCGTTCTTTATAACATCATATTCAATGAACACAGGTGTGATCGGCTGCAATTAATCGGTACCTCGATTAATTCAGTGGATTTAACCCTGAAGATCCTTATGGTGAAACTCGAGTAGGTTTCTATTGTATCCATTTCATATATATATATATATATATATATATATATATAATATATATATATATATATATATATGAAATATGTACTCTAAATCGGATATTATATTCGTTTTCGCCTCTGTTAAAGTAAACCGTTAGACCAGAGTTTCTCAACCGGTGTGCCATAGCACACTAGTGTACCTTGAAGCTTCCGTGGGGTGCGCCATGAGTGTTAAAGATGGCTGATCATCCTCTTATATTTCTATTCTATTACTTTAATATTTCTTTTTGTTTTAGTTTAATATTTTTTGTTTTAATTAAATATATTATTTTAATTATGCTACACTTGTATCCCATTGTCACTATTCCTTTTCCGCCCTGTCGGCTGGGGCGTTAGAATGTACCGACTGCACCTCTGCAGAGGGGTAAGACTCCCCCAATGGGGCCACCTGTTGGCCGTGGGTGGCGACCCGTGATGCTTAAGGATAGAGCCCAGGTGGATGAGCAGTTTATGACATTCAATACTCCACGTTGGCCCTATCTTGGGCTAGACGGGCGGTCAGAGAGGCCCACTCCGATCAATCGGCTGGTCACGTCAAGCCCTAGCACCTATATGATTTTCCCAACCCTATTGCCCTTATGGCAAGACCAAACCCCTTTTTATCATATGGGTGCTAGAAGGCGGTGGCTGCGGGTCTACATGTCCTGGGAATGACGTTAAACTATCTGATGGTGAGGTTCCTGTTCTGGAGGTTTGGGGAATGTGGAGTCCCCCTTCATCACCATTGCTCCCTGGTCCACTGACCCGGAGGGATATTACCTGTTAGGGTCCCATCTATGGGTTAAATAGAAAAATGTATTTATAAAAAAATTGTATTATCCATTAAGAATTGATTTATTTTTCAAAACTTTATCGGCATTAAATGACCCACTGTGGTTGATATGCCGTAAAACAAACAAAACCAAACTAAGACAATGAGGATGTCTTCTATCAACAGGGAATGATTATTTTTTTACCAACGACAAGGGAATATTTTGCGCAGGTGAAATTCAAAATTGCTTGTACACAAAGATACGAGCAAACATGACATGTAGTTTCCTTTTAATCATGATGCATTCGAATGTTAAACATGGAAACTTGTCAGGAAGAAATCCAAAAAATATCCACCCTGTCGGTGGGGCGTTAGAATGTACCGACTGCACCTCTGCAGAGGGGTAAGACTCCCCCAATGGGGCCATCTGTTGGCCGTGGGTGGCGACCCGTGATGCTTAAGGATATAACCCAGGTGGATGAGCAGTCCATGACATGCAATACTCCACTTTGGCCCTATCTTGGGCTAGACTGGCGGTCGGAGAGGCCCCCTCTGATCAATCGGCTGGTCACGTCAAGCCCTATCACCTATATGATTGCCCCAACCCTATTGCCCTTATGGCAAGCCTCAACCCTTTTTATCATATGGGTGATAGAAGACGGTGACATGTAGTTTCCTTTTAATCATGATGCATTCGAATGTTAAACATGGAAACTTGTCATAGAAAACATTGAGGTTGACATGCCGTAAAACAAAAACAAACAAAATCCTTTTCTTTTAAAATTTAAATGATAAAATAATTATATGTGTATATACTGATGGTGTACCTCGATCAATTTATTGACCAGCTCACTGTGCCGTGAGATGGTTGATCATCCTGTTATATTTGTATTCTATTACTTTAATATTTTTTTGTTTTAATTATGCTACATTTTCACAATTCCTTTTCTTTTAACCTATCACGCAAAAATAATCCTGATCTCGCACTAGTGAAAAGAGGGTAGACTCCCTCGCTGTTCAGCTCAAACCGACAATAGACCACTTTGTTTATCTATAGCAGAGTTTTTCAACCGGTGTGTCGCGGCATACTAGTGTACCTTGAAGCATCCGTGGGGTGCGCCGTGAGTGTTGAGAACGGTTGTTCGTCATCTTATATATTTATTCTTTTACTTTAATATTTTTTGTTTTAATTTAATTTTTTTTTTAATTATGCTACACTTGTAGCACATTTTCACTATTCCTTTTCTTTTAAAATTTAAATGATAAAATAATTATATGTGTATATACTGATGGTGTACCTCGATCAATTTATTGCCCAGCTCACTGTGCCGTGAGATGGTTGGAAAACCTCTGCGTTAGACTGTTGTATAGTGGCATTGATGACGTATTGCGTGATGTTCAGCAGAATTGTCTAATTCTTGACTTGAGTCTTTTGGCCCGTTGCACATTGTAAGCCATTCCTCTTGCAATATCGATTTTCTATCTGCTTAATGGTGCCAACATCTGCGGGGGTGGGGTACAAATAGACTGCGAAGGTATCGATCTGCCAACAGGCCTGATCGTTACCTTCCTATCTAAGTGTCCTGTGTATGACACTGAACTGCATCTGGTGGTGAGACTCCAGTTCTGTAGAACTCTCCAGTCTTCATTGATATTACTCCCCAAAATCCGCTCTAGTCGCCGCGTCCACTTTCTACGTAGATAAATGTTACATCATGAGCACTTCAGATTTTAGAAGTATTCGACTTCCTTTAATCACATTGTCAGTGAGGTTTAGAATATGTTGACTGCATCTCCTGCATAGGAGTCAGACCCCCCCCCCTAAAAAAAAAAGAAAAAAAAAGGGCGTGTTTTCGGTATGACACGAAAATTCATCTGATGATGAGGCTAGAGATTTGGAGAGTGTGGAGTACCCCTTCAAATTCTATTACTTCCAGATCCACTATAATCCGACGTGGTAGTACCTGTTAGGGTCCCACCTATGGATAAAAATAGATCTGTTTAAAAAGTATTCCTATTCGATAGGAATACTTGATGTTGGTCGTGTGTGTGTGTGGGGGGGGGCTAGTATGTAACAATACACCACTTAAATTTATAAACTAAGCGAGTTCATGTGGTTTGAAGTATTTACTGTGCCTCCCTCTTATGCCGATCAGACACAAGGTCCAATTAATGTGGGCCCACCCACGACCCGAATCTCATTGGATGGCAGACACGAAAAATCCGTTGATCCCCTTGGCATCCCCCTCAAGAAGGCGCCCCAGGCACTGGTCAATAAACCTAGCCCTGTCCGTTTAAATCAATAGGACAAGTGTTGCCTGGGTGGGATCGCCCCCTGGGGTCACGCCGTTAATTTCTCTAACAGTCCAGTGGGCCGAAGCCACCGGACACACAGGCCCCAGAGTCATTGCAAATAGTCTGAGGTTGTTGAGTGAAGAATAAATCTTGTCACTTACTGTGTACTCTAAAAAGGATACCACGGCTGCGTAGCCTCTATGAAAACAAAGTATTGAAGGTATGCGTACTATACACGGAAATGCCTGTAACTGGGGACGAAACCTCCATGAGAGCAAAAAATATAAAATAGCTCTTTTACAGGCGCATGTATAAGCCTGTGTACTGTTGTTACATACAAAAACTTAATTTTCTGGGTATGATGCTAGACTGCATCTAGTTGTGAGGTTCCAATTCTGGAGCTCTGGGGAGTCCTAAGTAACCCTTTATTGTCATTACTCCCAGGTTCACTCTGGTCCAAAGTGGCAGTACCTGTTAGTGTCTCATCTATGGGTTAAATAAATCAAATCTATCAATAATGGAGATTCGCTTCCGGTTTTTGTCTGACAAAAATTACGTCACTGCTTACGTCACATTACCCAAAATCGTCATAACAGAATAAATACACTCAAAATTTGAACATACAACATTAGACAGTCCTCATTGCTTTTTAAAACAAGTTTTAAGAAATACCTGACTGGTATTATATATCTATATATAGTTTGTTTTATTTTAATATATATTTAAAGTTTACATTTCAAATTGTTTTATTTTTTAATCCTTTAATGAATTTGATGATTTTACTTACTTAGGGTACAAACTCGCTGACATTGAATTTTTTACTCCCACCCCTCAGGCAATGTTTCAAAAATCTATTTTTACATCGCCCGGATGGTGCTTTTTTATTTTGTACTAGTGTGCTTAAAGAAAATTAGTTTAGAAATTACCAACAACATAGAATGAATAAAACAAAAACGTTTTCGGCATAAAATAATCCAACAAAAGTTGACATGCCGTAAAATCCAACCAACCAATCAACTATCATTGTGGTCGAGAATGTTTTTCGAACATTGGACTTCAGTCACAGGAGACGCTGTAACTTCAGGGCTACAAGAACTGTGTAGTCTTCCGAGACTGCAATGCCGATACTGTGGCATATCCACAGGCCCTGCCGATACTGTGGATTATTACACACTATCATTACCACCATGTGGATTATTAGACGTAATTAACACCATGTGGATTATTACACACAATCACTACTATTCATAAAATGTGCCTTAAACATAGTAATTTTCTCTGAATGACTTGAACGAAAATTATATCATTAATTTCAATAATTTAATTGTGTTTTTTTTAGGTATATTCTATGAAGCCAGAATGTTCAGATATTAAATTTTTAAAAAATAGTAGGTCTATATATTTATATGGTCGACACTGATGAAGAAACAAAGACAAACTTATTAGTGATGTTCCTCTGTGGACACCTACACATGGTATATCCACAGGTCCTGCTAGTATTATATAATTTTCGATCTTAGTCGTAAAAATTCAAAGGGATCGATCCCCATCTGTGATGATGAATGATTAAAGCCCCCATCCCTGACCTTTAAAAAGAAGAAACAAATTGATTTGCACTGGATATTTGCCCCAGAGAACGGTTGCTTATCGGGAAAAGAAATCATAATGGATTCGATCCAGAATTTAATTATTCTAGCCGTCATCAGATTAAAATATCAAAATCATTTTTCAACAGTCATGAATAAATATTGCATCAAAACAAAAAATCCGATGACATGCACTACCTCCCCTTCATCCTCCGACCCCCCCTCTTCTCCCCCCCCCCCCGCGTCATAAACGTTTGATCTGGTTGGTAATCCACTAATCCATCTCCGATTACAAATCGAACAGCGAAATTGTGCGCAAGTATACTTCCGGTCACGCATGCGCACAGCGGGGTTTGTTCTCTTATTAGATCCGAATTACCGCCTCTTAACGTTCGAGAGGGAAGGTCCACCCAGTCAGAATCCGTCGATGCAGCGTAACGCAAGTTGTATTAAATGTTGGCTTAACCGATTGATTGGTTTTAACGGCATGTCAAACCGAATTAGGTTATTTTATGCCTAGAGGCTATTATTGATTGATTGATTGATTTTAACGGAATGTCAACCAGTCTAGGGTTATTTTATGCCTAGAGGTTATGATTGATTGATTGGTTGATTTTAACGGCATATCAACCCGTCTAAGGTTATTTATGTCTAGAGGTTATGATTGATTGTTGGTTGATTTTAACGGCATGTCAATCCGTCTAGGGTTATTTTATGCCTAGAGGTTATGATTGATTGTTTGGTTGATTTTAACGGCATGTCAACCCGTCTAGTTGGGTTTATACCTTTCCCAAGGGTATTAGCGCTCTATGAAATGCAAACAAGCTCGATCAGGATTTGAACTCGTGTTGCCATGTCCATTTTCAACGACAGTAACCATTACACCACGTGCATAGCAAATGACTATATCTGGCACAGGGCCTTATTAATAGAGTGCGTAGTGACGATGAAAGTACCTTACACTAGTAATGGTCTTTAATCGTATATGTGTCAGTGATATTTTGATGTTTTGGTCAAATCTATCGGTGCTGTTTCGATTATTTTATTTTTAACTTTAAGATGATTGGACAGAGATGCTGGCAACTGACATCCCTCAAAAGACCCATCACCCACCCACTCAAAGCAAAAGGATTAACAATATCCGGTCAAATGACATTGATAGTCAGTTTATCTGGATTATCCCTGGAATGATTTTAATCCCTCCGTCGTGAAATACCGCTAAAATAATTATCCTTACAATATATTATGATTAGAGTTCATTAAAAATGACATTGTCATTTAATTCATTTTCATAACTATTTGCCGTACACAGTGGATGTATCAAAAGTGTTTTGTTCCTTTTTTTAAACAATTTTCTCCTAATGTCAATTTCTTTCTTTCTTTCTTTCTTTCGTTCTTTCGTTCTTTCGTTCTTTCTTTGTATCTCACTGAATTATTCTATTTCTTTCTTTCTTTCTTTCTTTCTTTTTGTATCTCACTGAATCATTCTATTTCTTTCTTTCTTTCTTTCTTTCTTTAAACATATATTTTTTCTTTCTATCTCTCTTTCTTTCTTTCTTTTACTAAATATCTGTATTTTTATAGTTCTCTTTCTTTCTTTCTTTCTTTCTTTTTTCTCTCTCTTTCTTTCTCCAAATATCTATATTTCTTTCTTTCCCCCCTATCTTTCTCTTTCGCTCTTTCTTTCTTTCTTTCTTTTTTCTTTCTCCTAATATTGATATTTCTTTCCTTTTTGTTCTCTTTCTCTTTCTTTCTTTCTTCCTTTCTTTCTTTAAACGTAGATTTTTTCTTTCTATCTTTCTTTCTTTCTTTCTTTCTTTTTTCTTTCTTTCTTTCGTTCTTTCTTTCTTTTTGTATCTCACTGAATCTTTCTTTCTTTCTTTCTTTCTTTCTTTAAACATATATTTTTCTTTCTATTTTTCTTTTTTTCTTTCTTTTACTAAATATCTGTATTTTTTATAGTTTTCTTCTTCTTTCTTTCTTTTTTTATCTCAGTGAATCATCTTATTTCTTTCTTTTTTTCTTTCTTTCTTTCTTTTTGTATCTCACTGAAACATCCTATTTTTCTTTCTTTCTTTCTTTCTTTCTTTCTTTAAACATTATTTTCTTTCTCTCTCTCTTTCTTTCTTTTTTATCTCAGTGAATCATCTTATTTCTTTCTTTTTTCTTTCTTTCTTCTTTGTATCTCACTGAAACATCCTATTTCTTTCTTTCTTTCTTTCTTTAAACATATTTTTTCTTTCTCTCTCTCTTTCTTTCTTTCTTTCTTTCTTTCTTTCTTTTTTTATCTCAGTGAATCATCTTATTTCTTTCTTTCTTTCTTTCTTTCTTTTTATCTCAGTGAAACATCCTATTTCTTTCTTTCTTTCTTTCTTTCTTTCTTTCTTTAAACATATATTTTCTCTCTCTCTCTCTCTCTTTCTTTCTTTCTTTCTTTTACTAAATATCTGTATTTTTTATAGTTTCTCTTTCTTTCTTTATTTCTTTTTTCTCAGTGAATCATCTTCTTTCTTTCTTTCTTTCTCTTTCTTTCTTTAAACGTAGATTATTTTTCTTTCTATCTCTCTTTCTTCTTTCTTTGAATGTAGATTTTTCTTTCTATCTTTCTTTCTTTTTTCCTTTCTTTACTAAATATCTATATTTTTATAGTTCTCTCTCCCCCCCCTCTCTCTCTCTCTCTCTCTCTCTCTCTCTCTCTCTCTCTCTCTCTCTCTCTCTCTCTCTCTCTCCAAATATCTATATTTCTTTCTTTTCCCCCCTCTTTCTCTTTCGCTCTTTCTTTCTTTCTTTCTTGTTCTCTTTCTCTTTCTTTATTTCTTCTTTTCTTTCTTTAAACGTTCATTTTTTTTCTATATATATAACAATATAGTAAGAAATTTCCATTCAATGATTTACAATTTAAAAAAAAAAGATATAAATGATGCAATTAATTCAATCAATCAATATCATATTTCAAAAGGAAAAAAAAAACATACAAAAAAAAAAGATAAACAAAATAACATGCAAATGACTTTCCCTTCTGTTACTTTTCAAATTTGAATTTTTAGATATCTTCCCAAATATAAATCAAATCTCTATCATTTTTACTCAAAAACCAAGTCCTGGTGATATTTAATGTGTATATATATTTACTTAGTCATTAATTGTTTTATTTTCGAAGTTTCCTCCGGACATACAGATACACACAACTGTTCTTTATATATGCATATATTAGTCTAGTTTGATACAAGGCCAGAATTATGGGGCACCTAGTGAGAATCAACCTCAAATAGTTTGATAGCCCAGATCGCACACAATTAAACCATTCCTGCACCGAAAACAGATATATAAGTCGAAGTTTCCTCCGGACATACAGATTCACACAACTGCCCTTTATATATGTATAGATAGCATGAATTTATCATATCATTACGGCATTTTAACCCTTCTATTCCGAAGACATTTTTGGTAATTTATGAGGAAGTGCGTCCCGGTCCCCTGCCTCCGAAATTGCTGCCCGGTGAATTTTAAAATAACGACCCCGAGCTTCTGCAAGTTTCATTGTGTTAAATATGGGGGGGAGGTAAATTTCTCGGGGTAAAATAGGTGTTACCTATTGTTTATCTATCTATCTATCTCAGTCTATTCAAAACTATCCATCTTCATATCTATCTATTTATCTATCTATCTATCTATCTATCTATTAAATACTAAGATTTTCTTTTATTACGATAAATAAACAAGAATTACGATAAATAAACAAGAATTATGACAAATTACGGTAAATAAACCAGAATTACGACAAATTACGATAAATAAACACGAATTACGACAAATTTCTATAAATAAACAAGAATTAAGACAAAAAGAGACACCCCCCCCAAAAAAAAAATACATTTAACGCCCTAAGTTGGTTGTTTTCTTTCAAGTAACACCGATGTGGCACCGAAGATTGGGGTCGTTATTTTTAAATTCACCGGGCAGCAATTTCGGAGGCAGGGGACCGGGACGCGCTTCCTCATAAATTACCACATTTTGTTTCATTTTTAAACTCCTGTTTTTCTATATATAACCCCTTTCGTAGCTTGTCATGAATTTATTATATCAACAAAAGACAAAAATAGACGCCATCTTTATTCTTCATTTTGAAATGTCGGTAATATATGAGGAAGTGCGTCCCGGTCTCCAGCCTCAGAAATTGCTACCCGGTGACTATTAAAATAATGTCCCCAGCTACGTCGTCTCGGCAGTGTTTGTTGAAAGAAAACAACCAACTTAGGGCGTTAAATGTTATTCTAGATGGGGGGCTTCTCTTTTTTGTCGTAATTCTTATCTATTTATCGTAATTTGTCGTAATTCTTGTTCATTTATATAAATTTGTCGTAATTCTTGTTTATTTATTGTAATTTGTCGTAATTCTTGTTTAGATATGAAGATGGATATATAATTTGAAATAGACTGAGATAGATAGATAGATAGATAGATAGATAAACAAACAAAATAATATAGATAGATATGAACAAATGGAGACGACATAGCTGGGGACGTTATTTTAATAGTCACCGGGTACCAATTTCTGAGGCAGGACACCGGGACGCACTTCCTCATAAATTACCGAAATGTCGTTTGTCAAATATTTTAATAGCTTGTTACAATGAAGACTGACTCGTAAAAACAATTTCCACGTTGATATTAAACAAATATATTCAAACATTTATTGTTAGTAAAACAAGTGTTTCAAACGAGGAACCACGAAACAGCTGTGTCGAAATAAACCACGAATGCAATGTTTAAAAAAAAAAAAATAACCAGACTACGAGCTAGATATTTGTTCAGTTTAACTTACTTTGGTATTGTAGAGTAGGGTTATTTCCTATAACTCTAACATGATTGTAAGAAAATGTAACACTCGCGGCAGTAATCCTAGGTTTGACTGGAGTTAACCGCAAATGTGGCAGATGAGTTAAAGAAGTAAAACAACGACAAGATAAGAATAAAAGACTGTATTAAATATAAAGTTGCAAACTTTAGTCTCGTTTGCAGCCAAATATATAATATGTATATAATGGATACAATATGTATATAATATTTATATAAATGTCACTTAGCTGTTTATCCTGGGATATGGGGTATTGACGGAGCCCCTTGCTACGGTCTTCTGTTTATAATTCGGATATATTTGGACTTCTGTTTGCGTCCGACTCCGATCTGTTGTAATATAGTAGGAGCGACCTTTGTACGGTCCGATTCCTTTCGTTGCTGATGCAGAAGAGATGGAATGAGTCTGCACTTTTGAGTTTGGCGCTAAAGTATGCTGACTCATGATTGGTTGGTTTGAAACAGAGGCTCGCAGACAAGGGACGATAACCCATACCCCAGAATTCTTAATATGATCAAAGGGGAACCACTCCTGACTGATAAATTATTTATTTATTTATTGATCTACTAATAAAAAAGAAGACAGGGTTAGGGTTAGGGGTTAGAATTAGGGGTTAGGGTTAGGGTTTAGGGTGAGATTAGGGTTTAGGGTCAGTTTAATGGGAAAATAAATAAGTAATTTATCAGTCAAGAGTTGTTCCCCTTTGATCATGTTAGATTATAGGAAATAACCGTAGAGTAGAACTGGATAGTCCCATTAAATAATTGAGGGGGGAGCTTCTACAGAAAGTACTAAACTATACAACTAACCTCCTCCAATAGTATATAAGAGCCTGGCTTTTTAGAGGCCGGGGAACTCGTATTCCCGCTGAATGCTGGAAAGTATATCATATCATTTTTTCATATTTCATAAAATAAAATAGTGGTGGGGGGGGGAGACCTCGTAAAAATATTTACCCTTATATATTTTAGGAAAAAAAAACGATTTCAGGCATATTTACATCAAAAGGTAAGTAATTATGGAAATTTTCTTGAAAATCGGACTATTAATTGATTTTTCATGGAATTTTTTTTTTAAAAAGCCTCTAGTCATAATTTTTTTTAAGCTACGTTAAATTTCAATTGATTTAACGGTGCAAAAATGTAACCATTGTTTTTCGTTCATAATTTTCATTATTTCCGTAAGCTGAAAAAAAAATTTTTTTTAATCATCAGGAGTTTTTTAATGTTTCTTCTTTCGAATGGACAAAAAAATGTCAAGATAATATTAACCCTTATGCCAGTTTCATTTTGTTAAATATAGGGGGCGTATAAATTTCACAGGGAAAATCGGTGGTACCTAGTGTAATTACTAATACTACGACTACTTCCTTTCCTTTTAAAAGTCCATCGCAGACGACGATGACGTCACTCCATGTCTTCAACAGTTGTGGACCCTCTAGTGCAACTCTGGACTTGCAGATGCGGTCACATACATTGCAAGGGAAATTCCCATCTGCATTTGGTGGTTCATGACGACGGAGACGTCGCCGCTCTGCAGCCCTGTTAATCTCGATATTACTACGACAACTACTACTAACCCCTCCGCACGAGCAGGATGTGACACAAGGTCTATTTCTTAAGCGGAGTTCAACAGGTTCGAATTCAGAGTTTTCCTTCTCCTAGACCGGTTGCCTAACCAAGGTTAAAGAGCCCAGTCTTCCCTACTATTTACCCATAGCTGGAGGGAGAGAGAATTCATACCTTTCCCAGGGGTATTAGCGCTAAGTGAAATTACCACATCCAGGATTTGAACTCGGGGCGACGAGTCCATTTCCTATGACTTTAACCATTACACCACGTGCTTCTAAATGTATAAGGTTATTATAATGAAAACGCAGTGCCAACCGAACGAATAAAAATACAGTGGTGCCTTGACTTACGAGTTTAATTCGTTCCGCTCGTAACTCAATTTCCACGTATATCAAATCAATTTTCCCCATTGAAATAAACTGAAATGCCATTAATCCGTTCCAGCCCTACCAGTGGTACCTTGACTTACGAGTTTAATTCGTTCTGCTTTTCACTCAATTTCCTCGTATATCAAATTAATTTTCCCCATTGAAATAAACTGAAATGCCATTAATCCGTTGCAGCCCACCCAGTGGTACCTTGACTTAAGAGTTTAATTTGTTCCGCTTGAAACAAAATTTCTTCGTATATCAAATCAATTTTCCCCATTGAAATAAACTGAAATGCCATTAATCCGTTGCAGCCCACCCAGTGGTACCTTGACTTAAGGGTTTAATTCGTTCCGCTTGAAACTCAATTTCCTCGTATATCAAATCAATTTTCCCCATTGAAATAAACTAAAAAAACTTTAATCCGTTACAGTCCCCGCAAAACACTCTAATTTTTTTTTGTATTATCTGCGTTATTCGGACTATTGTCCCCATCTTCATTGTTATTTGTACAACGTTTTGGTCGATATGCCCTCCGGCCTTCTTCGGGTATTTCTTGTTGGACTCGGGAACCTTCTCGGACTCGGGAACCTTCTTTTCGAACTCGGGAACTTTCTTGCCGTAATCGGGTTCCCGAGTCAGACAAGAAATACCTGAAGAAGGCCGGAGGACATATCGGCCGAAATAATTATTTTTTGTTACGTTATTTTTTTTTAATAAGGAAAATAACGAAGAAGATAGTATTTATTTTACAATTTTTTTTTAATTCTAGATCAAAAATTTATAAAATATTATATTTTTCTGATGTGTATGATTTTGTATAGGAAATTTCCGAATTCATTATTTTGCTTCCAAATATACCTCCGCCCTGTCGGTGGGGCTATAGAATACAAGGTGTGTCAAAAAAGTATCGGAATTTTTTTTTACACACCTTGTATTCTGGAAAAAAATAACGTTCCATTCATTCATTTTTTTTTTTCAGAATACAAGGTGTGTCAAAAAAGTACAAAGTTTAAAGCTGTATTTACCAAGATAGAAATGAAGAATAAATGGAATTTTATTTTTTTCAGAATACAAGGTGTGTCAAAAATTACAAAAATATCTCGATACCTTGTACACCGATTACTACCTCTACAGAAAAGTAAAATCCACCAATGGGGTTACCTATTGGTTGTAATTGGTTACCCGTAATGCTTAAGGACAGAATCTTGGTGGCTGAGCAGTCCATGACATGCAATACACCACTTTGGTCGTTGCTTAGGTTAGACGGGCGGTCTGAGAGGCCCCTCCGAGCAATCGATTGGTCTCAACAAGCCCTAGCACCTATATGACTCTATGGCCCTTATGGCAACCCCAACCTCTTTTATCATATATATATTTACCAACCCTCCACACGGACTGGATGTGATACAAGGTCAATTACTTAAGCGGAGTTTAACAGATTTAAATTCAGAGATTTCCTTCTCCTAGACTGGTTACCTAGCCATGATTAAAGAGTCCGGTCTACCCTGCTATTTACCCATAGCTGGAGGGAGAATTGGATTCATACCTTTCCCAAGAATATTAGCGCCATGTGAAATGCTAACAACTTCGTCTAGGAATTGAACTCGGGTTGACAGGTCCATTTCCTATGACTCTAACCATTAGACCACGCGCCTCTTTTATCATATATGTGCTAGAAAGCGGTCGCTAAGGGTCTTAGTGTCCTACTTATGACGTTAAACTGCATCTAATGGTATTCCCTATGTGTATTCATGTGTAGGTGTTCATTGGATAACATCACTTATGAACTTGTCCTTGCTTATCCAGCAGTGACTACGAAGTCTTGTTCGTATCACCCCACTGGTTTGTGTGATAGGAGGCAAGTGGCCTAACAGTTCTTCTTTTGTGAGGTGCTGCTTCCAGAATCTGTTCAAGACAACACGTTTTCCCCATTGAAATAAAACAATATTTGTACTGTTCCCATCTAGCTTTAATTGTTTCGTTAGATGGTTTTGTTATCTTGTTTTACGGCATATCAACCCTTTTCGGGTCATTGAATGCCGAATAAAGTCATTTTGATGAACAAAGAGCTCAAGTTGCTTCCAGTGCTTGCTTTACCTGTTGATTAGGTGGTCCCCCAATTAAGTATTGAACAAGCCCATTGCCGCTTAACTCCGGTGATCTAACGACAACCGGTGCGATCAGCGTGACTTGACCATAATTGTTTCGTTAAAGTCCAAGTGGTGCCGCCGTATAGTAGTACTGACACGGCTACACCTTGCAAGAATTTTCGCTTTATTTTATCAGTGATATCAGATTTCTATATGACCGATAATCTATCTAGAGCAGTCCACGCCTTTCCTGTGCGTGCTCTGATATCGTTTTCTGTAGATGAAATATTACTACCTTGGTATGCAAACTGGTTTACTATATTGCTTCGTTTTTTCTTTCTTTCTTTCTATCTCTTATGATTGACCTGGGCCGTGTGTGTGTTCAAATTCTACGTTGTCTCAGTCTGGTTCTGCCATTACTCCCAGGTTCGATCTGATCCGGAGTGTTGTCACCCATGCTAAATAATGGACCATTCCATTTGTATTATAAAGAAAGAGTGGCATGCTACACAGAAAAAATATAATAACAAAACTAACAAGACAAAAAGAGAGTAGGGGAAAGACAGATAGTTGGTGAGCGCACGGAAGTAATAAGGCTAATATCTTTAAATCGAATAAAAGGAAAAATAGGTTTAAATCGAGATTATTATACTTTTTACATATTGAATTAGTCTTCAATTGCTCTTAAGTAAACATGTCAAATGTTGTAATAATTAGATTATCATACTGTGGTATATCCCAGGTCCTGCTAGTTTTATAAAGAAAGTATGGATGTTCATCTGGTTGGTGGTCTTAGGCAATTGCCCTCTTGATCCCTCTATAAATCGTAGACTTTAGATACGGATATCTTATTATAATGGAGATTGTGTGTTTTTCTGTCTGTAACCGAAATTATATTCCTACTCAAGTTACAATTCTCTTAGTTATTGACATCACATTCTCCATGATTTTATTTTTATCTAAACCTCAATTATTAATAAAATTGTCTTACATCATTAAGACTGTTGACCATATCTACATACTAATGATATGCAATTGTATTTATATATACAACAAAATAGAGGTTTACAGTATGAATGGGAAGGCTAATTTGCATATTAATGTAAAAAAATTGATTTTGATAAATATATGCTTAGTATTATTGATTTCTAATTGTTTGGTTTTATCTTAATGAATATGAGCAAAAATCTCAGGAATAAATCTTAAAAGAAATCCCTTAACAAGAAGAAATAACTGTAATATTATTATTTTACTTCCTATTTTAACTAAACAGTTTAATTAGGAAAAGTTACCAATGAAAGATGGGAGTAACGGAAAATGATGGAAGAGTTAGTTTCAAAGTTGTTCTGTTTTTCAATCATACCCCCTCTGTTCAAAATCTTTTTATCTGCATTCTTATTCAGTTTCATTAGCCTTTCTAATTTAATATCATATTTTATTATAGTAAAACTTAAATACTTGCACCCGGAGGGTGCATATATTTGCTAGTAGAATAAAGATATCAAACGTTGTAATAATTAAATTATCATACTGTGATATATTCAAAGGTTCTGCCAGTAATAAGATTGTTAAGGTCCCATCTATGGGTTCAACTGATTATTATATTGATTCGTTTTCTTTCTTTCTTTTTTTTCTTTTCTTTCTTTCTTTCTTTTAGGAGCGACCTGGGCCGTGTGTGTTCAAATTCTCCGTTGTCTCAGTCTGATTCTGCATACGACCTTCTTCTATTTGTGTTATATTCAGCGATTCAATCCAATCTTCATCATTCTTGAGCGACGGGAAAGATTATCTGCCTTGGATTGCTATGGCAACCAACTTTACCGGCCAAGGATTCATGAACAATTGTGCGATATTTTCGCTTCCGGTAAGACAAACAAGGTTCATTATTTACGAAAGCACCTGCACGTTTGCTTATATTGGAATCTACTAAACTTAATTGGGTTAAATCGAACTTAACGGAAATATTACTATTATAGACATGTACAGAAAATAATTTTACTGCAGAAATACAATAAAAATAATTTACTATAAAAAACACACTTAGAATAATCTTACTACAGAAATGCACCAAAAATCTTATTCTTTTTTTTTCTTTTTTCAGACCAACAACTTAAAGGGAAACTCCTCAGATGGTTGGCGCATATCCTTCCGCAGTTTGACATTACCAATTTTCACAGCTGCTGGAATGATGGAATTGCACTGTGCGCTCTGTTGGAGGCTATTTGTCCAGGAGTTTGCCCTCATTACACTTTTCTACAGAACCATTGCCGTGTCAACAACTGTCGTCTGGCACTTCGGTTGGCCAATCAGTATTTCAATATACCCAGTGTATGTATCTTTAAAAAAAGAATAACTAGCAAAGGGAGGTAATCCCCTCTCTTCTTCCACAATGTTAACTAATTGGTGCTAACTGTAATAAACAGGTGTTATGTTTTGGTGATAGTCGCATTTGTTTGCGCGCGGGAAATTCGAAACCTGACAAAGAATAAATTGAACAAAAGAAACAATAGATAGCACTAGACAGATAGTATAACAAAAAGGGTAACAAAAGACTTCCTCGTATCACGGGAATCAAAGGGTGAAGTGGGGAATTTTCCGGCCAACAGAACAAAGAGATGTTGGGCGTTATACTAAACGTAGAGTCAAAACAGCAAGGGCAGTTGGAGAGAGCAGAGCAAGAGAGAGCCAGTCAGTTGAGGACAGCGCTTTTCAAACAGCAGTCGGAGGAGAGTTGACCCGCTACCCCTCCCTTGGGGAGAGGCGTACCCGTTACTTATCGTACCATTCAACACCCCACGTGTGGCAGATAGCAGTTTTTTTGTAGTCTCATCTTGACTTCCTCATTTAGTAGCCGCCAACGTCAAGTTCCATGCCCTGTACACGCATCACCGAGTTAGAAGCAGAAGCAAATAAAGCGTACCTTTTAAATATGATACAGCATGCCTTGTGATTTCATTGAGCAGTATACCAGCAAGTATACGATTCAGAGAAGCGAAGAAGGGCTATGCAACACAGGGTTATTATGAACACAGATTTTAAGTTTCAATAATTGTATTGGAAAAAGGAACATGAAAAGCGAGGAAAAGCTAGAAGTGAATTTAAGGGAGATTTTGGTGATAGTTGTAACGTGAATAATAAAATCAGTTAAATTGTGAAATTTGGCAGTAAAATAATTAAAAAAATATTCTCCAAAAAATCCTCCAGTGGGTAGAAAATTGGTGGCAGAAAACAGTATATATATATGTGTGTGTTTATATCTGTGTATATACATGTGTGTGTGTGTGTGTTTATATGTATGTGTGTTTATATGTGTGTATATACATGTGTGTGTGTGTTTATATGTGTGTATTTATATGTGTGTGAGTATATTTATATTTATATGTGTGTGTGTATGTATGTATATATGTGTGTGTGTATATGTGTGTGTGTATATATATATATATATATACATATCCATACACACACACACACACATATATATATACATACATACACACACACATAAGTGTGTGTATATATATCTTATTATAATGGAGATTGTGTGTTTTTCCTGTAAACCGAAACTATATTACTAATCGAGTTACTATTAACATAGTTATTTACATTACATTCTTCATGATTTTATCTATATTAAACCTCAATTATTAATAAAATTGCTTCACCTTTTTATTAGTGTTGTCCATATCTACATACAAATAACATGCAATTGTATTTATATATACAAAAATAGTGGTTTGCAGTGTGAACGGAAGGCTAATTTGCATATTGATATTAAAAATGTGATTTTATTAAATATGTGCTTAGTATTATTGATTTCTAACTTTTGGTTTTATTGAATATAAGCAAAATTCTCTCCAATCAATCTAAAAGAAATCCATTAACAAGAAAAAATAAGTGTAATTTATTCTTTATTTCCTAATTTAACTAAATAAATAAGTAAATTCAGCAATGAAACGGCAGTGATGGAAGAGTAAGTTTCATTTCTATTTTATTATACCTCTGTTTCAAATCTTTTTATCTGCATTCTTATTAGACTTTCTAATTTAATACGATATTTTATTACATTAAAACTTAAATACTTGCACCCGGAGGGTGCATATATTTTATATATAAAGTGAATTTAACAAGGTTATTATGAAGCGTATTGTTGCATAGCCCTTCTTTGCTACTCTGAATCGTATACGTTGCTGGTATACAGCGGAGATCGTTTTCTAACCCCTAGACGATGTATCTAGTGGTCACTTAAATGAAATCACAAGGCATGCTCTATGTAGTAGGAGATTTGACTTTATTTCTCTCATCTCGGCTGTACGTGTGGATGGCGAGCGTTGACAATGGGAACTACCACTACTACTACTACTGTTGCTGAGGTGTGGAACCCCTGCCCGCTAGCAGCGCCGACCGTGTCGACGGTCAGACTCCTTGTGCTCTGTTCGCCGTCTCCGACTGCCTGTTCCCACTGGCCGTTCTGTCTTTCTCTAACGTTTTCTTTTTTGTTCGCTACCACCAGGACAAAGTCCTTTTATCTTTCGTCATCCTCCCTCTTTTTAATTCAACCGGAAATTCCTATTTCCGCTTGTACAATATCCAACAGTATGGTGACGAGGAAAAACAAACACAGATTTTAAATTTCAATAATTGTATTGGAAAAAGAAACATGAAAAGCGAGGAAAAGCTAGAAGTGAATTTAAGGGAGATTTTGGTGATAGTTGTAACGTGAATAATAAAGTCAGTGAAATGTCCGGTGGTCGAGTCAGTTGTAGTGGGGTGGTGATGCGGGCTGAATTTAGTGTTTTGGTATTCTGAAGTCGATAGTGGGTGAAGTCGTGTATGAAAGTTGGTGTATTCTTGTTGTTGAATGATGTGGAATTGTTCGTCTGTTTTACTGCCGGTCGGTCAGATTTTGGGTAGAGGTAGGTGAAGATGTAGGTCGGCCGCCTTGTGATGTGCTCGGCACTGACGCCAGGATATCTCTGACTTGTCGGCTTTTCAAAGCCGACTTTATATAGGCTGTCGTGATCCAAAATCGGATCAAATGAAATCTTTTTCATTTCATCTGGGAATCGTTTGGATAAAAATGCGAATTTTATTTACAATATTATTTTCTTTATTGTTTAGGAATTCTTGTTTTCCAGCCGGAAGCTCTGCTGGAGCCTATGCGTAGAATCATGTTATTTTGGTCACTTTGTTTTAGGCTACCGTTGAGTTAACTTCCGTTTGGCGTCAGCGACTTATATTTTATTTTGTTGGCGAGTGTATCTCTTTATTGCGGTGTGTGCGCGAATTGAATTGCTGAATTAGTGAATAGGGAAATATCTATATTTGTGTATATAACATAACTAATAGAGGTTAAACTTGCAAATCGTTGTCAAAATTAAAACGGAAACTTATTTGGTGGTGGGTGATCCATGACAGTTTAACTACAGTGTATGAATTAACTTTTTTACGAATTGGGTTACGGTTTAGGGTTTGGGGATTAAGGTTGTTTTTAATTACGTATTTCTTACCCCCCCCCCAAATTACAATACATTCGAAACCCTTTTTAATAAAATGGGGTTAAACTTGCAAATCGTCGTCAAAATTAAAATTTATTTGGTGGTGGGTGATCCATGACAGTTTAACTACAGTGTATGAATGACTTTTTTTTACGAATTGGGTTATGGTTCAGGGGTTAAGGTTGTTTTTAATTACTAATTGCTTAAAAAAAAACAGAAAAAAACGAGATCGAAAAAGGGGTGCCTAAAGGTCATATGGTCCATTTTTTATAACACAAATAAGCGAAGTATACGCGAAACCCTTACAACATTTTTTTCATTTGTACTGTTAAAATCCGGTTGTTTGTTAACAGATGATTTTTAGAGGTTTTTTTTAATTATAAAACTAACCCCTAACCCTAACTCTAACCCCTAACCCCTAACCCTGACCCCTAACAAACAACCGAAGTTTGACGGTGTAAATAAAAAAAAATGTCTGATGAAACGAGATCGAAAAAGGGGTGCCTAAAGGTCATATGGTCCAAAAAACTGATGAAAAAAAATCAAGGAATTATCTGATTTTTATAAATTTTTTAGTGTTGACACATTAATCAAGACATTTTATAATGCATCAGTTATTTTATTAAAAGATCTCCAAATTTCTTTCAGGAAGCAAGTGGAATCTAAAACGTCAAGGGAAACAAATCGAATTTCTTTAAAATAAATATTACTGTTAGCTGCATCCATAGCATTTTCAAGAGGAACATATTTTATACCTGATAAATGAAATTCATTCAGAAATTATTGCCGATCAATTGCTTTCATTAGAATTTATATTTTCAGATTAGTAAAAAATAATATTTATGTAGTGAGAGAAGAGACTTACCTCGGGCAAAACGGCTTGGACTTGCTTTGCGTGCAAGTCCACCGGAACTGAACGGTGAAAGAGGAGTGGGTGTAGGCAGGCATGCAACGTCAAAAAGTTAGAGAGGAGACGGAGAAGCCTCTTTATAGAAGCGCCTGAGACATTGTGGGTAGAAGTAAGAAATAAAACGTCTGCTTTTCTGAGAGGAAGGGGTGAACGTGGATTCAGTCGATAGACTGCAACGAGCAAAGAGTATTAATATCATGTTAAGATTCGTGGACCACAAAAGAAAATTAATTTAAATTCTAATTTAAAATTAAACCTCTCCTCCTATTCAAACAAACAGAATAATAGATATAGAATTATTTTTCTGATAATCAAAAAGATTATATTTATCAGAGTAATTGAAAAAAAAAATGGATGGTGAATATAAGTTTTAAATATATGAATTTATTTCTATTTTCAGTCTTTGATTACTGCCGAAGAGATTGCAATCGCCGACGAATTCAATGGTGCTGATAACGTCTACCGATTGGTCCACACAGTCAAACTGGCGGCCGAATTTCTACAATACCAACCGGTGAGAAAAGATAGCCGCTCGCTGGAAAGGCTGGCCACCCTAACACGGCTGTCGTGTGTCGTCAGCGGCCAAGGAATCAACCACGGCACCGTCGGGCGAAAATCAGAATTCACCATCTCCTTACAGAAGAAATGTCCACTTTACTTAAAAATCAACATTCTCGCTCCGACCACTCGGCCTTCGACCACACAGCCCACGGCGAACCAGGCGGACGTCATGGCCGGCATTGCCATAACAGCATTTCAAAGCGATCTGAAAACAAAGCCCGAAGACAATGGCAGAAAATCGGAGGATTCCTTGGTAAAAGACGACAGCAAAGACAGCAAGGACAGCGACGAAAGCATCCGGACGGATTCGGCTTTCGAAATGCTCCCCTTTGATTACCAGATCCTCCCCGATGGGGAGGCGTTGGTCAGTTACGTACCCAGAAATTCGGGATTTCATTACGTCCGGGTTCGAGTTCTCGAACACGATGTTGACGGTAGTCCCTTTCGCGTACTGATCACCCACCCGACTCTAACATACCAAGATTCGAAGTCGACCTTTAAACGATGTTTTTCTTTGGACCCTTCCTGGACCGTGATAGACAGCGATAAAAAGGTCTCCGTCAAGAAGAAAAGGATACTGCGCAGGACGTTAATTTCGAGAGTCCTTAAGAATGGACAAATCAACTCTGAAACGTCGAGCGAATGGCGAAACAGAGAAGCACGGCGTGATAAGACCTTTACTATTTCATCGGAGACTTCAGACGATGGCACCGATAGGCGTTCGTGTACTTCCGGTTATGTCTTCCAGACGTACGGGCAAGGGGAGAAAGTGGTGGTCGGAGAACTGAACGATGATGATATTGCTATAGACTTCCGCCCGGAAAAGAAGTTAGAATCTCCTGCAGAGGCGAAGGAGGGAAGAGTTAGTAAATTGCGTTCTGGCCGGAAACGATTAGCAGACTGTCGGCTTAATCATCTTAAAGTTGATACTAATTCGGAATCGAACCTGGATTATCTAACTCCGGGATCGTCGCCTTGTCCGGTTATATCCGAAGATGATAATAGTAGTGGTTCGTATTTTGACACTGTTTTTAAAAGCGACTGTGAAAATGATAGAAATGCTGCGGAAGACCGAAGAATGTATCCGGCCAAGAGCAGATCGAAAAGACTGTTTGTTAATACCAGTCGAGGTCTTTTCTTGATAAAAACCCAAAGGGGAAACTATTCCTCTGTTTCTGAAAATAACGTGAAAGGAAACGAAGTTCCCAGCAAAGAACTAGTGGATAAGGAGGAAAACGAAGAAGAAGAAGAAAGAGAAGGAGAAAGACAAAGAGAAAACGAAGGGGGGATGCAAGAAGAATATTCAAATCAAGAAGAGGAAGAAGAAGAAGGCGATGACGATGACGAAGAGAGAGGAGTCGAAGAGGAAGAAGAAGACGAGGAAGAAGAAGAAGACGACGATGAAGATGAAGAAGAAGAAGAAGAAGAAGATGAAGAGAAAGATGAAGAAGAGGAAGATGATGATGAAGAAGAAGAGGAAGGAGAAGAGGAAGAGGAAGAGGATGAAGACGAAAGTGAAGATAGCAAACGGAAATTTAAAAAAAGACACGGTTACTTTTCGCGGCGTCTTACTGCGCCTTTGCAATGTCGGTCGGAACGCAATCCGAAATCGATCCTCAAGAATGGACTCAAATCCAAACGCAGCGCTTTCAGCAGCGTCACAAGGTCTTCCGTCAAATTAGAATCGCCAAACGCTTCGGAGGTGTCTCTCGATTCTTTGTCCGATGAGCTGTTCCTGTCGTACCCCCTGGCCAGGCGTCACAAAGACTCGATGATCAAAAATAAAGAATGCTTCAGTTCCCTGGGCCCAAAGAGAAGCTCTTCTGCTAGCGGTGAGGGCCACAGTACGGTGCATAGGCCTCAACCCTGTAGGCGTTTCGTTCACAAAAGGAATCCTTCCGACGATTTCGCCAGGATGCGAAGACACGAAGAAATCGAAGTCCACAAGAGAAGACAGGAATATCGAAAGAAAGAGAAAACAATTGAAGAACAGACTTCCCGCCCAAAATCACCAATCAGTATTAACTTCCGGTCGGAAGACAGCGATTCCTCTTCCGTCTCAGTTCCAAAGAATATATACAGGTCGAATGAAAAACTAGCCTTCTCAAACAGACACGGCAAACAAGTACCCAGCAGCAGAGTCGCACCTTGGGCTATAAAGACCCGGAAAAATGAGAGCCTTCAATCAAAAAGACCGGTGATGGGACTTACTGGTGAAGCCTACGGCGACTCCGAGGCTGATGCCGGACAGTGTCCAGAAAACTATTTGTACAATGTTGGCTACGACGGGTGTAATCGGATTGATAGTTTGACTTTTGAGAACCGTTCCATCCCGCATGAAAATAATATCCAGCGTTCCACTGTCAAGACGCAACATTCTTCTGATTCTCATGAGAACCAGTGGAAAACAGATATGAATCTGGGCGACTCATACTACAATCAGGAAAAAAACTTATCCGATCCTTCGTTTCAAAACTGGAGAAACTTGCCAATGTCCTGCAACCGGACACGTGACAGAACGAGGCAATGTTGCTGCGAGAAAAACGAGTCCAACTGGGTCCCCGTGTCCAACAAAGACATCTTGAGGTTGCGCGTTTGTTCTGAGTGTCATAACTCAGTCGGTAATCGTCCGGGTGAAAGCAACCGGCGATCCGTATCACCTGCCTCCCCGGACTCCGAATCAATTAACCGATCTCCGCCGTTCGATTCCCCCGACTATCCAATGTACGCCCGCGAGGGTATAACAGCACCGAGTCCCTCGGAAACAACAAGATCTGACGGTACCGAAACATACAAGTCCGAAATTCAAATTCTTATAAAATCCCCTCGAGCTGACAAACAGGCCCAGACGATCGCAAAAGCTGGGGCGTCCCCTAAAAAAAGAAACAGTGTTACGGTCAAGAAAAGCAAGCTGTTAGTGCTCCATAATTATGCTCTCCCCGATGACCATGAGAAAGGGGGAGGTTCGAACAGGGGACGCAGATCGAGTGCGCATGTCCGTAACCTGCGACAAGCCAAGCCAATCTCCCCGCGATTATTTTAGACCCAAGCGAAAAAAAGTCGGGAAGCCCGTCGGTGATGCCGAGAACCAGCGAAGGGTCGCGCCGGGCTGATAATCTTGAAAATCAACGGTTTGTTCATGGCTGGTTGAAAGATTACGCCGAACAATTAACGCCGAGGCAGTCAACCATGGAAACCATTGACAGTGGCATTGCCATTGATTCGAGATCGTCTTCTCCACAGCGTCCTGCAACACTTGGCGGACAAGACCCACCTAGTTCAACCCCTTACCCCCGACGCAGCCATTCACCAGTTAGAAACGTAGAAAGCCCAAAAATCTCCAACCATATTCCTAGACAGCAGTTGTTGCAGGCTCACTGCGAACAGTTGCAAGAATGCACGGGCCATTTTTTTCAAAGACAACGAATCCGCCAGTTGCAGAAAGAGCGGGAGTATAGGAACATGCGGCCAGCCCAGAACCTTCCCGAAGGTCGTAGCGAAAGTCCGTTATGTACCGGACAGCCAATGCCTTATCGATCAAAGTCGGCATGTTCCGAGAACCATCTTCGTTTTGTTCCGCATCAGTTTCAATCGTCATCAATGCCTCTGCATTACGCTAGATGTTCGCCAGACTCCAGGTCATCGCCAGGAAACGAGGGCTACAGTCACCAAATGCCGCGGCCTTCCATGGCGTCTCCTAGCAACTGGGCCAACCGTGACATCAAAGAAAGAAACGCTATGCCCCATATTCGACAATTCGGTAATGGCGCCCTGCTCCAGGCTATCATAAAACCGTACGAAGACGCTGCCGCTCAAAAGAATTTTGACGATTCAACTGACGATATTTCAGAGATTGGGTTCGGTTCCAGCGGTGGCTACCATGAGACGCAAAACACCACCGAAGAGTCGCAGTTTCTGACAGCCAGTTACGGCGGACGAGACTCTAGTCGGACTTTGTCGTCAGCTAATTTCGACAAGTCTAATGCTAGCAGAAATAAAAACAACCTTTGCAGGGAAACGTACGATTCTGAAGAAAACATAGACTACCACAACAGACGTCGATATTACGACGACCGTGTTGATTTTGTTGGATCTAGTAGCTCCCCATCTCACCATTTTCGCCGTAACCGTTTCCCTTACTACAACCAACCCTTACAAAGCCGCCCGCACTACAGCAGCGCAAACAGTCTATTTACAGAGGGAGGCCATTCTTCGCCAGTGCAGTATAACAGTAGCCCCGCCCAGTTAGCTACAGATGTCTACGTATCAGAACATACCAATTCAGGAAGTTCTACCCATTTTACGAGGGACCCACTGATCTGTTGCACTATACCGGGTAACGGTTGCGTTCAAAGACCCAAACGAAGACGAGAACCCTTGGGTTTTCGGTCCTCTATGCGCCAATACCAGTCATACGCTTCGGGCCTTAACGAACTGGCCCTAACCGATACCGATGACGGCCTTCCTCCACAGACATCGACCTCAGCTGTATCATCACTCTCCTCCGACAAGCATCTCTACGCTCAGTACTTCGACCGGTCGGATGCCACTGATTTTTCCTCCCTGATGGAGATGGAAGAATTCCCTTCAACCAGCGAGGCGGCCCTGAACGAAGTGCACGGTTACCGCAGCGATAACCCCGAGAATCTCTCTCCCGCCGGCAGTCTGGTGATTAATGATATTAAATACGAGGACGATGAGTGCGCCCCCTGGTGTGCCCGGCACCCTGACTACGAGGACGCTAATAATTTCGAATCCAACAAGAACATTTCTACAGCCTCTGATCATTGTGACTATTACGCAAACGAATCAATGGACCGATGCTCAAAGCGTTTTCGACCAAATACGAGACCATGCGACACTTCACCGGTCTGCTACCCCGACTGCAAAGAGAACTGCGACCCGGACGTGTGCAGGGGTCCCGTGGTACAATACGGTCAATCCATCATCAGTAATTATTCTGTCTCGACCAGTGATTCTGTAGCGCCTGGAGCCGAAATGCTCTTCTATACACTGCAAAAGGCCATCACCAATGTATCAGAGAGACCACGCAACGAGTGCTACGCTCTTGGGCCAGGACTGGACAACGGCTACGTAGAGGCTACAAATTTCTTCCAGGTGAGTAAATATTTGACCTGGTTAATCTCCGGGTTTTTTTTAATAAACCAGAATCTTTACCCCCTTGTTATCAGTAATTTAATTGAATAGATAGATCATATTATTAAATTTCCACGACCAGAAAATCGCGCAAACACTGCATGCAATATACGGAAACACTGGACAGCTGGAGTGTTTCCGTATGTCGCATGCGGTGTTCGCCGGATTTTCTGGTCGTGGGGATATATATATATATATATATATATGTGTGTGTGTGTGTGTGTGTGTGTGTGTGTGTGTGTGGAATTAAACAAAAGACACATCTCCTGTTTAACAATTTTATTTTTTATCTTTTCGAGTTTTCTGGCCAACTTTTTAATGTTTAGGTGGAATTCGTGGATAAGTCCACCAAAGTTCAAGTCCCGAGTACTTTCGGCACTTCGAGGTGCCATCATCAGGGGTGATGTGTTCCAGTTTTTAAAAAATTATATTAATGTGGAGGCTGGAAGGAGAAGAATTGGTGAGAAAGGTGTTATAGGCATTTTAAAATGTGTGTACTGCATTGGAAATTAATTTTGTTTAAGGACCTGAACTTTGGTGGACTTATCCACGAATTCCACCCAAACATTAAAAAGTTGGCCAGAAAACTCGAAAAGATCAAAAATAAAATTGTTAAACAGGAGATGTGTCTTTTGTTTAATTCTACATGTATAAATTAAAGAATGCTGCCCAAATACACACACACACACACACACACCCACACATATATATATATATATATATATATATATATATATATATATATATATATATATATATATAATTTCGTGTGTCTAGATAAATCATAAGTAACACGAAGATGTTTCACTCCCCAAAACGTTAAGCTTTTATTGTGGAAGATAATTTACTGTAGTCTCTATTTTAAATAACTAAACTGTCATTTACATCCGTGTTTTTCAACGGGGGCCATATGGCCCCCCTGGGGGCACATGAGATTGGGAGAGGGGGCAAAAGGCCATATTTGAAAAACGGGGGCTACATGGAGCTTAGAAGAGGCTATAGAAAATTTAGAACCCTTAAAATATATACATGGAGTATTTTTGTAATTAATAATTATTATTTAAAATAAAATGTTAAACTTGTTTAGTGAAAATGTTAAATAAATCTAAGCCATTTTGTAAACATAAATATTCATTTATTAATATTATTTGTATTATTCGGATTATCATCCTCATCTTGAATGTTATCTCTACAACGTTTCGGCCGACGTGCCCTCCGGCCTTCTTCTGGTATTTCTTGTCGGACTCGGGAGCCTTCTCTGACTCGAGAAAACTTCTTTTTGAACTCGGAAACTTTCTTGTCGTAATCGGCCGAAACGTTGTACAGATAACAATGAAGATGAGGACAACAGTCCGAATAATCCAAATAATACTAATTATCAAGCCTCATCTAAAAAAAAAAAATTCAGAGAAATAGTAAATATCTATTTATTGTATTTTTAAATCTGATCAATGCAAAGTATCCGTTTTTTTAAGTTTTCAATTTCTTAAAATTTCATTTATTCTTTAAATCAGGGTTTCCCAACGAGAGCCGTATGGCCCCTCTGGAGGGAGTATGATATTGTGGGACGGCACAAACAACTCGCATTGGGTTGAAGGGGGCCACGCCCAAAAAAGGTTGAGAAACACTGATTTAGAGTAACTAAGTTTTCCTTGATTACGTTCTCAGTCGGAATCTGATCTGCGCAGTAAAGTGGGGAGCTGACAATAGGTGTAGTGCTTCACCGCGACAAAAAACATCTCCCTGGTCTAACGCAATATCGAAAAGGGGATATCTGTAAAACTCTGTAAATGCTACACCTGCCATCGAAGACATCATAGCAAAATATCCCGATGTTTTTTAAAAATGCATTAGGCGCACTAAAGGGTTTCACGACAAAACTAAGTGTAGACAACCCATAATTTATTAGGTTGTTACAAAAATAATGGCCGATTTCAAATGCATACATTCATTGTTGAAACATTAACAGTAGAAATGTTAAAATTAGTCAAAATACGAGTCTTGAGCGGCTATGCATTTCTGCCATCGATCTACAAGGTCATTTATTCCGCGTTGGTAAAAAGTTATTGGCTGTGATGCAACAAAATCTTTAAATGATGATTCCACCTCTTCTTTAGATCGAAAAGTTTTACCATTTAAAAATACGCTTAAGTGCCTAAAAAAATGATAATCAGTAGGTTAAAGATCGGGAGAATATGGAGGATGTGGTAAGGTCTTGTATCCCAAGTCTGTGAGTTTCTGTACAGTCAATCTTGCAACATGTGCCCAAACTTGAACTGATGCAACATAAGAAGGTGAAGGTCATGTTTAGGCAGGTTCATCTTTGAAGGCCCTATTTTTCAAAAATTATTTCTATCTGAAAATAAATTAAATTTGATTTTTAAGCACACATTAATTATTATATATGCAAAAATTTACCTGAAATAAACAACAAATTCTATGTTAAAATGACATTTCAAAACCGAGCACTTCAATCGGCCATTATTTTTGTAACAACCTAATATATAAATTTAAAAAAAAAAAGGAGTACCCATCAAGACATTCTATTTAACCCATAGATGAGACACTAACAGGTACTACTACTCTGGGACAGAGTGCACCTGGGAGTAATGGTGATGAAGGGGTACTCCATATTTCCCAGAGTTCCAGGTTTGGAACCCTCACTATCAGATAGTTTAACGTCATTCCCAGGACATGAAGACTCTCATCCACATAATTTTGAGCACACATTAATTATCATATATGCAAAAATTCACCTGAAATAAACAACAAATTCTATGTTAAAATGACATTTCAAAACCGAGCACTTCAATCGGCCATTATTTTTGTAACAACCTAATACAAGGCTTTGCCTTGTGTGCAAAGGTGGACAAGAACTCCATCGACTGGTTTCTCAAGGCATTATAGAACCTGTACAGTACTCAGAATGGGCCATACTGCTCTTTAATCTTAGTATGGCAACCAGTTGTGAAGGAGGAAAACTCTGAATTCAAAACTGTTAAACTCTGCTTTAAAAACTGACCTTGTGTCACATCCTGCTCGTGCATAGTGGTTGTCAGCGCGACTTGATGATGATGGTGATGATGATGATATCGTTAATCGTTTAAAATCTTCTTTTCTTTTTTTTTTTTCGAAAAAAAAAAAGTTTCCCTTTCGTCTGAAATGTTTTATATGAGGCTGGATAATTTGTATAATTTAAATTTTTTCGGGCTGTTGTCCTCATCTTTGCACAAGTTTTTCACCCGATATTCCCGGCGGCCTTCTTCGAGTGTTTCTTGTCGAAATCGGGAACCTCCGTGTCGAACTCTGGAGCCTTCATGTCGGATTCAGGAACCTTCAAACTTCGAACCGAACCCTTTATTTAATCCACTGGGGATATTTGCCTCATAAGCCCACTTGTATGGGCTGGGCACAAGGCCTCGTTTTAATGTGGGCCCACCAACAAGCCGAAGCTCATGGGTGGAAAGAACAAAAATTGCGTCCATCCCTTCGGCATTCCCCCTCAAGGGGGCGCCTCAGGCGCTGGGCAATAAACCCAGCCCTGCCCCCTTGGGGAAGGTATTGCCTGGAGGGAAAGCCCCGTGGGATCGACGCTATTATTTGTAACTTACCGGTCCAGTGGCCGAAGCACACTGGACCCCCAGCTAGGCCGGGTGAGAGGTCTTAATTTAATCCACTGGGGTAGATTGTTCTCATTCGGTTTGAAGTTCTGTGAGGGTTCCTTATTCCAGCTTGAAGGTTCCCAAGTTTGACAAGAAAGTTCCCGAATTCGACAAGAAACATTTGAAGAAAACCAGAGGGCACATTGTCCGAAACGTTGTGTTGGTATTTCTTGTACGAGCAATGACGAGCGTAACATTGAGCATTAAAAACGTTAACCTTTTAGAATCATTTACTAACTCATACGTACTCAGAAAAACAGAATTAATAACGCATATGCCTCACATAAATAAATCGGATATAAATCTGTTATGGTCTTGTAGCGGTTATTTCCTAGTTGAGTAACATGATATTACAGAGTGACCCAGAAAAAACAGAACCCAAATAATTTATTTTCCCATTAAACTAACCCTAAACCCCAACCCCAACCCTAACCCTAACTCTAACCCCCAGTTGAGAAACATAATATTACAGAGTGGGTATTTGCCTCATACCCCACTTGTATGAGCTGGGCAAAAGGCCTCGTTTTAATGTGGGCCCACCCACAAACCGAAGCTCATGGGTGGGAAAGAACAAAAATTGCGTCGATTCCTTTGTCATTCCCCCTCAAGGGGGCGCCTCAGGCGCTGGGCAATAAACCCAGTCTTGCCCCCAAGGGGGCAGGTGCTGCCTGGGGGATAGCCCCCTGGGATCGACGCTATTAATTTAACATGACCGGTCCAGTGGCCGAAGCACACCGGATCCCCGTACCACAGGACGGGTTGGAAATGTAATTACCCTAGTTGAGTAACACGATATTACAGATTGACCCAGAAAAAAACGGAACCCAAATAATTATTTATTTTCCTATTAAACTAACACTAAACTCTAACCCCAACCCTTGTTGGACTTAAACTTAAAAAAAAAAAATTAACAGTTTTATTACAAAATTTGTGGGTTCTGTTTTTCTGGGTCACCCTGTAATATTATGTTACTCAACTAGGGGGGTAAGGTTAGGGTTAGGGTTTAGGGTTAAGGTTAGGGTTAGGGTTTGGTTAGTTCAATGGGAAAATAAATAAGTAATTTGGGTTCTGTTTTTTCTCGGTCAATCTGTAATATCATGTTACTCAATTAGGAAATAATCCTTGTAGCTTTAGTAAACGAAAATAATTTGTTAAAATAAAGAAAATTCTGTTGTTTTTTGTTTTTTTTTGGGGGGGGGGGTTCAACCATATCGACAATATGAATCCTCGATTTCTTCACCAGTCCTCCCTCATCCTCATGTTTTCTTTACTAATCACTCACATCCCGTGCCTATGTTCCTTTTTCTTAAACTTTCCTTCCTCCTACCCAGCTTCTCCTCCCACCATCAACTTCATTTTCTCTGCCCCCAGTATATGTAAGTCATCTCTCTCTCTCTCTCTCTCTCTCTCTCTCTCTCTCTCTCTCTCTCTCTCTCTTAGATGTTGTTAAAACGTTTAGTTTCACAAATGTAGCCAAAAAATGCATGCATATTCATAACTGTGTGACGCACACGAACGATAGATAGGGAGATAGGCATGTAGTCTCAAACAAGTGTATTGATATACTGGGTGTGATCGGTAAATTGTCGTCAGAATTACACATCTTTGGTGTCGCTCGGATTTTTGTTACTCTTTCGCTCAACCGCGACCCACAAATAATAATCAAAAGGGGGCGAAATCTGGCAGGGGTGAGTTAACTAGACAGATGTTAGGGGTAATGTAGTCGCAGAAATATTCTCATAGCAAGGCTGAGCGCGTACAAGTACATCGAAGAATAAAATCGAACCATCAAGTGTTCTAATGTGAATTTGATGGTGTTGTTGTGTTTGTTTATGTAGTTGTTAAACATGATATATTGTTTAGACCATGTATCCATATAAAGAAAATGTCATCTCTAGATGTGCAGTAATGTATTGGTTTTAGAAGGTAATTGTGGGGTCGTTTATTTTCTACTTTGTGCATGAATATATTCACATAACTGGGACCCATTTTAGTTCCCATAGCGGTTCCTCTAATTTTCAGACAGTGCTTGCCGTGGAATTAAAAGTTATCGTGTGCTAGAATGAATTCTATGATGTTGCATGTTGGAATTATTTTGGTATATAAGGTGTGCTCCAATTCCCCACATGGATTTATAGACTAGCCGTAGTCACTTGGCTTATTCCTTCGCCAATCACTAGCCATACTGCGTGGCTGATACACTACTTAAACACCGACACTGGCCATAGTTCTACTAGCACTCATTGAGGAGGGACTTACAATACTCAGGACTCTTTACCAGAATAACTAAAGGTTTCTTTATTAGAGGATTACCAAGGATCCAATTCTACTGGACAAGCGCTCTTGCTTAAAGCCTACAGTATGGCCCATAACATTGTAACAGGTTATGGGCACAGAAACGCGAGGATATTTTTCGATGGCAAGCAAATGAACTTTGAACTTTGGGAAGTGAAGTTTCATGGCTATTTAAGGACTCTTTACCAGAAAAACCAAAGGATTAATTATCAGAGGATTACCAAGGATCCAATTCCACTGGACAAGCGCTCTTGCTTAAAACCTATAGGATGGCCCATAAAATTGTAACAAGTATGTTACAATTGGAACAAGTATGTCCTGTATTGTACTGGTTGTTTAGGAAAAGGTCTATCAGTGTGAGGGGGTCCTGGCAAGCCTGGACTTTCTTTTCATGGGGAGGGGGTGTATATGAGAAGAAAACATCCATGATGACTAGAAATGATTCATGTATGAGTATTATTAGCAGTAAGATTTTTTAAGAACTATATCGTCTCTTTGATGTATCCAGAGATAGTAGGTAGCAGAGGGGCCCGGAAGTGGTCGATGTTACGTAGCGGCCTTCTTCGCTACTCTAAATCGTGTAAGTTAGTAGTCGTTGCGGGTATATATGGTCACGTAGCGAAGTATGTAGTAGTCGCTTAATGAAAAACACCACACATGGGTATTGTAAAAACTTTAGATTTTATTTCTTTCCTCCTCGCGTGGTGGGTGGTGAGCGTTGACAATGACTACTACTATTGTTGGGATGACTGGCGATGTTGAGGTAAAGGGGTGGCTGGTGGCGTCTCACCGCTCTTGGCCGCGACGGACTGTGAGCGTCGGTCACTCACTGTTCTCTGTCCGCCGTCCGCTGTCTGACTGACCTCTGGCTGACTTCCTTTTATATATATCAAACGCCTACGTGTTTTCTTTTGTTATGCTTATCAGCGGACAAATCTATTTCCGAACTTATTGTTACCCATCCTTCTTTGTTCGCTTTACTCGGAAAAAGTCCTTTGTCATTTTCTTGTCTTTTCTTTGTTTCGATCCAAACGGAAAAATCCTACTTCCGCTCGTACAATATACAACAGTCGACATATCCAGATATGAACTCCGCAAAGGTACCGATCCTAGACACGATTGGTATTCCAGGAGGAAGGATTTAAGGACTGCGTGAGTTGGTATATGTTGTGTTTATAGAGGTGTTTGTCGTGTAATGGTTATCGTCGTAGGAAATGGACACGGCAAACCGAATTCAAATCCTGGACGAGGCTGTTTGCATTTCACATAGCGCTAATAATCTTGGAAAAGACATGCATCCTACTATTCTCCTTCCAGCTATGGGTAAATAGTAAAGTAGACGGGACTCTTTAAACTTGGTTAGGCAACCAGTCTAGGAGAAGGAAAACTCTGAATCCATACCTGTTAAACTTCACTTAATAAAATGACCTTGTGTCACATCTTACTCGTTCGGGGTGTTTGGTATATATATATATATATATATATATATATATATATATATATGTTGTATTTTAGGAGGTCTCCGTATGCTTCTCTCGGTATATTTGTTTATGTTTTTTTTAAGTTGGGCGTTATTACGAAGCATCTAAAAATAAATGAATGAACTCGATGTTATGGAGTATTGGATTCACTTATTTTATTATTATTTTTTTTATCATAAATTTTCGGGTTCGTTAGATACCCTTTATCAAATGACTGTAGTTCCTGTTCAACGGATCTTTTGTCTCTGTTGTATTGACAGCGGCAGCGTCTGTAAAAAAAATTATAATAACGGAGTATTTCGATGTCAGCGTTCAGTCCCTCACGTGAGTTTGTAATTTTAGAATCCATTTAGTTTCTGCTTGTTTTCGAGATTGCGTTGTTGGAAATGCGTGTTCTATTAGAATGCAACCTTACACACCTCAAATGAAGCGAGGTTGATATACCATAAAACAAAACAAATTCTTCCCATTCAATGCACTTATTCCAGTCAGTTTTCCATTGGTCGAAGCACCTAAAAAATTCCTCTTTCATTATGGTATAAAACTGCACCTTTGGGGGAAATATATGATTAATTATCTGCCCTTGGCAGTCAAGGGAGATAATCAATGTTATAACGCACTACCGTAAATTGGTGCCCATAATGACTCCTTTTAGAATCACTTGTAGTGCTGACCCCCCCCCCCCCAGTACGAAGATAGACTTCAGTAGATAAGACTGGCTACAATGCCATTAAGTTTGCAACCCTTTCAATTTGTTAAATATACGGACCATATTACCTTTAAGCACCCCATCTGCGATCTCGATTCGGTTGTTTATTAGGGGTTAGGGTTAGGGGTTAGGGTTAGGGGTTAGTTTTATAATTTAAAAAAAAACTCTAAAAATCGTCTGTAAATAATTAACCGGATTTTGACGGTGTAAATGAAAAAAATGTCATTATGAATGGAGATCGCAGGTGGGGTGCTTAAAGGCCGCAATGCCATTAAGTTTGCAACCCTTTTAATTTGTTAAATATACGGACCATATTACCTTTAAGCACCCCATCTGCGAACTCGATTCGGTTGTTTATTAGGGGTTAGGGTTAGGGGTTAGTTTTATAATTTAAAAAACTCTAAAAATCGTCTGTTAACAAACAACCAGATTTTGACGGTGTAAATGAAGAAAATGTCCTTATGAATCGAGATCGCAGTTGGGGTGCTTAAAGGTAATATGGTCCAAATATACTAGCAAAAAATGCACCCTATGGGCAGAAGTATTTAAGTTTTGATATAATCAAATATTGTATTGAATTAGAAAGATTAATTAATTAAATACGAACACAAAAAAATATTACACTTATTTTAATTATATCTTAATTGGTTTCAATATAAAATTATACATAGGATTGCCTTTAATACGTTGGAGAATAAAACAATAATATCATAAATCAATAATACCAAGTAATTATTTATTAAATACGGTTTTGTTAAAACCGGTATGCAAATTATTCACATCATATACTATGTAAACATTTTATTTGTTAATGATATAACACACATCACAGGATTTTAAGCACATTAATAATATAGGCTCTTCGGGGCCTGTATTTGTTAATGTAAATTAACAGCGTTTGATCCCAGGGGGCTATTCCCCCAGGCAACACCTGCCCCCTCTATTTAAAGGGGCAGGGCTGGGTATATTGCTCAGCGCCTGAGGCGTCCCACTCGAGGGGGAACGCCGACGGGATCGACGCATTTTTTGTGTCTACCACCCATGAGCTTCGGCTTGTGGGTGGGCCCACATAAAAATGTCCTTGTGTCACGCCCTCATAAGTGGGATGAGAGGCAAATACCTTAATAATATAGGCTGTTTTGAGGCAAATCTATCTCGGCTAGACCTTAATAGAGACATTTTTGATAAATAAGATGCTAAAATTTAAGATTAAATAATCATTATTCAATAACCCATTAGAAATATAACGCAAATAGCTAAGGGAATTACGATGGCGGTGGTGACGTAGTTTCGGTTACAGACAGACACACAATCTCCAATATAATAAGATGTTTGTACATTTATATTGTGTTTTAGTCTGTTTCATCCGAATTGAAAGCCAACCTGTTTAACGCGGGAAAATATATGGGTCCCAGCAAAAAATACCATATTTTGTAAAGTTAATGGCATTGCGTCCAGACTTATCTACTGAGGTCCATCTGGAGGGGGTGGGGGTGACTTGTGAAACATCTTGATGGGTGTACGGTCAGCACTGTGGTGGAGGCGCGTAGTCTAATGGTTAGAGTCGTAGGAAATGGGCTCGTCGACCCGAGTTCAAATGCTGGACGAAACTACAGTTCACATACCGCTAATTTCCTTGGTAAATGCATGAATCCAACTATTCTCCCTACAGCTATGGCTAAATAGTAGGGCAGACTTGGTTCTTTAACTTTGGTTAGGCAACCAGTCTAGGAGAAGGAAAACTCTGAATTAAAACCTGTTAAACTCCTCTTGGAGTGGTCGCTACTAGAATAGGCTCAGTCCTAATTAGTGAAATAGATCACTAATTTATAATTAATACTACGAGTGAAGTAAAATCGAAAAAAGTCATTATGGGCACCAATTTACGGTAGTGCGTTGGTTGGTCCCCTTGACTTCCAAGGGCAGATAATTAATGATATATTTTCCCAATAGCACCACGGCCCACTAATATATACGGCCCCACATGTTACATAAGCAGGTCGATTTCTAACAGGCCGATTCGTTTTATAGTCAATTTATATCTGTTTCGAAAAATGTTAAAACTCTACAAAAATACACAAACTGGTTGTCTTTTGTTTTTTTTGTTTTGTTTTTTTTTCTTCAGAAATGTAATAATAAAAGATTGTAAAGAAACTAACAAAAAACAAAAAAAATCTATAAAAAAATGATGCAGTTATACAAAACATGGGTTATTTCCTATAAGTCAAACATAAACAAAGGGGAACCACTCTTGACTGATAAATTATTTATTTTCCCATTAAACTAACCCTAACCTTAAACCCTAACCCTAACTTCTTTTTTTCCTAGTAGATCAATAAATAAACAAATAATTCATCAGTTAAGAGTGGTTCCCCTTTGTTTATGTTAGACTTATAGGAAATAACGAAAACATGTTTTTAAAAAAAGACTGATCAAAAGAAAATTTATAAATGTAATAATAAACATTTGTAAAGAAACTAACAAAAAAATATTTATAAAAAGATAAGGTCTGGGGAATGTGGAGCACTGCTTGATCACCATTACTCCCAGGTCCACTCTGACCTGGAGTGGTAGTATGTATTAGGGTCCAATTTATGGGTTAAATAGAAAAGAATGTGTTTAAAACAAATTGAGTAACCATGAAGAATGTATAAAACGTCTTCAGCATAAAATGACCCAATGGATTGACACACAGCCCACTAATATATACGGCCTCACATAAGCAAGCAGAATTCTAACATGCCGATTCGTTTTATAGTCAATGTATATCGGTTTTGAAAAATGTTAAAATTCTACAAAAATACACAAACTGGTTGTCTTTTTTTAATTTTTCTTCAGAAATGTAATAATAATAAAAAATTGTAAAGAAACTAACAAAAAAATATTTATAAAAAGAATAGGCAGTTATTATACAAAACATAATTTTTTTTTTTAAAGACTAAAATCAAAATCAAAATTTATTTATCAAGATCAAATATTAACATTCGTCCGGAACTCCTGGCAGTGTGGGTTCCGAACAAATCATCGGTTTTGCCTGTGTTACACGCCGGACCATCATCTCACGAGATTTAAACTCATCGACAACAATAATCCAGGGGTGTATTTCATTATTTCTTCCAATTTCCGAAAGAAGGGGCGGCATGAGTGGTGTCTCCCTTTTTTCTGGTGCAAGAGGCGAAAATGTTCGAAATCCTTCGCTTTTAAGATAGCAGAGGTATTTTTCAACAACGTTCCAAGATGGGATATTTGATGTGCGCCAGCCGTACCCTTTCGTCCGACCTTACAAAACAAATACCCTTTGGCCATTTATTAACATAAAATCGATACACAAAAAATGCAACTGGACACGCACCTGGGCCTAATGCCCGAAGTTTTTTTGTTTTTTTTTTGGGGGGGACGGGGTACAAAACTGGCCATGCTTCTATGTCTACTAGTTCTGTCTTAGCTAGTCTCACTCGCCGACCGATCCATAGAAATAAGTACAGATATCCATCACCTTACACTACTGCTTCCACCGTAAAATCCGCTGTCACTGTGTGTGATGCCCTACTTATACACCCATATGGTCAAAATAAAAGCCTATTTGAACAATCTTTTAATTGTGTACAATTCTAAAATGATCAAATGTGGGATTGGAGGGGGTAAAAACCGAAAAGCACAAAAATCCCAACGAAAAAACAAGAAACAGAAAAATAAAAATTAGGCCATTTTGGTTACCTTCCCTTGTCTGATTTTTTAATAACTGTATTTTGTTTGTTTACAATCTTTTATATTTCATAAGAAGAAGAAAAAAAAACAGTTTATGTATTTTTGTAGTGTTCTAACATTTATCGAAACAAACATAAATTGACTATAAAACGAATAGTTAGAATTCTGCCTGCTTATGTAACATGTGAGGCCGTATATATTAGTGAGCCGTGATGGCACCTGTCTTTTGATATCCCCCGTGTCCTGAAATCTTACCATCAAGATGAATTTTCAATTTAAGAAACAAAAAGATTTGGTAAGTAAAAAGATTTTGCCGCACATGCACGATCCTTTGTTTTGTCAAAAAAAAAGTATCGAGACTAGATTCATAATTCATTTTTTTTTCAAATTGGTACTTACTTGTCTAGACAGTAGTCTAGACGTCTATACATCACCCCTACTTTGTAATATAATTTGCTCAGCTCCGCACCAATCTTCATCTAAATTTTAAATTTAAAACAATCTAATTGTACACATAGCATAGTGGATAAAGGCGTTGATTGAGACAGTTCTAAGTGACAGTTATCTCTAGGCTGCAGGTTCAATCCTGGTCAGGGACAGCAGTAACATAACAATAATAATCAACACAGCTTAACACCTGTACCTCAGCTATGGTTAGCTGAATGAGAACAGGATACACCCGTAGATTGAATAAAGGGGTGGGTTCAAAGTTTCGTGATGGCTCCCGATTACGACGAGAAGGTTCCCGAGTCCGACAGGAAATACACGAAGAAGGCAGGAGAACACATCGGCCGAAAAGTTGTACATGTAACAATAAAGATGAGGACAACAGTCCGAATAATCCAAATAATACTAAAAATGAATCTAAATATTTAATTTGTATTATCGAGTTTTTTCGGACTATTGACCTCATCTTTATTGTTATATACTAGGCATTAGCATTTTTGTCGTCTGCTAGGAATTTTAAAAGCGAATTAAAAATAATTAAATCTATTATTTAAGGTCAAACTATGTCTAAATCGATAAGTAGTAACATAATGACCATCATTAAAAAAAGAAAAATATCATTACCGTAAAAAAATTTTTATTGTTTCTATTCATAAGTTCGGTCTTTTATCTCTTTGTTTATACTGTGATTAGTATCGAAAATGACCAACTCGCAAAACATTTTACGCCCCCAACATAAGGGGGGTCAAAATTAAGTGACCTGAAAAAAATGAGAAAGTTTTGAAATAAAATAAATAATGCATTATAAAGATCGTTCATTGATAAATAAACACTCCAAATTTCATAAAAATCCGATAATTCCCTGATTTTTGGTAAATTATTTTCTGTTGGGGGGGGGCTAAAGTCATTTTGTCAAAAACGCATTTTAGGCTCATTTTGCCATTAGCTACTATATACACAACGTTTCGGTCGGTGGGCTCTTCGGCCTTCTCTATGTCTTTCTTGTCGAACTCGGGAACTTTCTTGTCGAACTTCGAATATGGTGATTGCTGCTTCTTGACAGAAGAAGGCCTTTTCTACAAGTAGTCCAGGTGTGAGCAGTTGTGAGCACGCAGATGGCCCACGGATCCAGCTTGTTTTTTTATGTACCCTGTCACACATATGAAACCCTCGGCATACAGGCCCTGCCACACAGGTCAGACTTAGATGTAGGAAATGTTTCAATGGCGTCCGTCATGTGTCGCTTCAGGGTGGAGGGCTCGAGTCACCTTACCTCAAACTTCTTACAGCTACCATCGGCCTGTCTTTCCATGAGGATATCCAACCCACCCTCTGTCAATTGATCCCCATCGCTGAAATTGACTTCCGCAGGGGCATCGATGTCGGACCCATATCGAGATGTTCCCCTGTCACGATACCTGTACGCAGTGTGGGGTTTCCCAATTTCTCAAGATCGGGAAGTGTCCAGACATTCCAGGTGGCTATTTTTTAGCCTTGTTTTATAGTATTTTCTTGTTTTCGCCCAACCAATGTGGACATCCATCGAAGCGTTGGTCTCTGGCCATCTTGATAGGTGAGCCGGCATTTGTTTAGGTCACCTTTTCTAGGCTGGGTGAACAGTGTTAACCAAGGGGCTGCTTTCGAAGCGTACCCTTTATCTAACCCATTGGGGGTAGACTGTTTTTATTTTGTTAACCATGGCCGGGTACAAGTTTTAAGCTATGTTAATTATTCTGTTATTTTCGCCTGTAGTCAGGATTGAACCTGCAGCCTCTAAATGAATATTACTTGGAACTGTATTGACTCATTAACCCTCCTATCCGTTGCGCCATGTGTCTGAAGAAGGCCGGATGGTACATCGTCCGAAATGTTGAATACATAACAGTAGAGATGACGACAACACTCCGAAAAATCTCAATCTTTACGTCACATTCTCCATGGTATTATTTTTTTATTAAAACCTTAATTATTAATAAAATTGTTTTACATTATTAATACTGTTGACCATAACTACCTACTAATAACATGCAATTGGATATATATATATATTTTATAAAAAAAAAGAAGGTCCGCAAAATGTATTATGTTTTCAGAAAAAAATTATTCTTTTTATCTTACATATGCAACACGTGTTTCAGTATCTTCTTCAGACTTTGATCAATAATAATAATAATATTATTGATCAAAGCCTGAAGAAGATACCAGAAGATCTGAAACACGTGTTGCATATGTAAGATAAAAGAATTTTTTTAATTTTCTGAGAACATAATACATTTTGCGGACCTTCTTTTTTATAAAATATTGAATTTTCTCCCGTTGGAACCAGAACAACATTTTATATATATATATATATATATATATATATATATATATATATATATATATATATATATATATCAGCCTATGATCAAAGTGTCATCAATTTGCATATTGATATTAAAAATTTGATTATGACACTTTGATCCTAGGCTGATTGCACAGATACTACACGTTGATCTTGGGCATAAATGCTCATTAGTAAATTAAATAATCCTTTAATTTTTACAAGTAGTAGTAGTAGTAGTAGTAGTAGTAGTAATAATAATAATAATAATAATAATAATAATAATAATCTATTCTATTAATAATGGAGATTCGCTTCCGGTTTTTATCTGTAACAAAAATGACGTCATTGCTTAGGTCACACTACCTAAAACGTCATAACGTAGAATAAATACATTCAAAATTTGACCATGCAATGTTAGACAGTCCTCATTGGTTTTTTTAAAACAAGTTTTAATAAATACATACCTGGTATTATCTATCTATATATAGTTTGTTTTATTTTAATATATATTTAAAATTATCAGAACTAAGTTTCCATTTCAATTTTTTAAATATTTTTTACTCCTTTAATAAATTTATTTTATTTTTTACTCCTTTAATAAATTTGATGATTTTACTTTACTTATGATACAAACTCTCATATTAAATTTTCAACTCCCATCCTCTCAGGCAATATTTATTTTACGTCGCCCAGAGGGCGTTTTTTTATTTTGCTAACAATAATAATAATAATAATAATTAATTAATTAATTAATTAATGCTAGGGTCTGCCAAAATGTTGACTCTTTTTCATTTTAAAAACAAATTAAAATTCATTAAATCGATTATTTAAGGTCAAATTTTTGTCTAAGTCGAAAAGTAGTAACATAATGAGCATTAGTAAAAAAATATATAATAATATTACAGATGAAATTTATTTTTAATACATTTTAAACCATTAATTTTGCTCAATTTCGTTCAAATATTTTGCAAACATGGACGCTTTTTTATGTATTTAGGGACTAAAACACACATTATTTAGGATCTTAAGGCTTATAACAGTTTCTTCTTAGAAACCAATAACAAAAAAAACATTAAATACACTCTGTACAGAAGAATTAATAACTTTTAAATTATTATTACTTTTGTCTTTTTATTTATACTGTAATTAGTTTCACTTTTATATAACCCCACCGATATTTTGCACCCCCAGAATAAGGGGTTCAAAATTAAGTGACCTGAAAAAATCAGATAGTTTTGAAATAAAATAACTGATGTATTATAAAATTAATTCAATTTGTAAATCAACAGTGAAAATGTCATTAAAATTGGATAATTCCCTGATTTCTGGTAATTTTTTTCAATCGAAGGGGATGGGTTATTTTATAAAATAAGACCAAGTATCCAATAGGCACCCCAAATTATTAACTTAATAAAAGGTTCATATCTTAACTCATCACCGGTAACTTCGACTTTCAAATATTTGAAAATAAACGAACAGATGGTTTTTTTTTTAAAACTTATATTGTATCTGAAAAAAACAAATTTTACAAATTTTCTGATACTATTTCTGAATAGCATCTTTTTATTTAAATAAACATAGAAATATTTTGCAAACAAAAACTGTATTTTATTTAAATATAAACATAATTGCATTTCTCTTCTGTTTAAGTAAAAACTATCTTAGTACAAAAACGTATTTTTTCTTAATTTAAAAAAAGGATTTATTTGAAAAAATATTTTGCTATTGAATTTTAATTTGATTACGTGTACCAACCATCTATTTATTTAATTTATCATAAGTGTTGAACTTAAATTAAATGAATAGCAAAATCGGTAATAAAGGACTATTTGCTCGTAAATTCCTACCATAAAATAAACTGAACCCCCATTTTATGTCCGTGTTTTTGCAATAAATGTTTTATTTTTCTTGCACCCGTTATGTTACAATACAAAATATATTTTATTTATTTATTTTAATATTCAGTTCAATATGCATATTCTAAAAGTTTTTATTTTGTGAGAATGTTTAGTTTTAAAATGGGGGTTCGTTTTACAATTTAGGCATAAATTGGATCCTCCTTTTATGACCGTAATTTTGTTTTTTCGTCGACGATGATTAAAATCTGGCGTTTTTATTTTAGAGTACCCAAGCCCAAAAGCAAAAAAATAACAACAACAAAAAGTAATATTCAACTTTTTACTCGTAAATTCCTGCCATAAAATTAGGCTTGGGCATTTTATTGTAGGCATTTACGAGTAAAAAGTTGAAGTGTAAAAACAAACCCCCACTTTAAAACTAACAATTCTCACAAAATAAAAGCTTTTAGAATATACACATTGAAGTGAATATTAAAATAAATAAAGGAAATATATTTAGTATTGTAACATAACGGGTGCAAGAAAAATAAAACATTTATTGCAAAAACACGGACATAAAAGTGGGGGTTCAGTTTATTTTATGGTAGGAATTTACGAGCAAATAGTCCTTTATTACCAAGCAAAATCTTCATAAACTTCTAATTAAAATCATTTGTTTACAAAAATTTGGAAGCGGAAGTTACCGGAGACGAGTTAAAATGTGAACCTTTCATTAAGTTGATGATTTGGGGGTGCCTATTGGATACTTGGTCCGTAAAATACGCATTTGACATCACTTTTGGCAGACCCCTAATTAATGCTGTATTTGTTCCTTTTGTACCTCTGTCCCTTTTTCTCCCAGGTCCGCACCGTAAGTGGACAAGGACCACTCACGGTGGGCATACGAGGGCCGCGCACGAACAACACCGTCCTGGAGACATCTGTCATCTACAGTGAAGACTCCGTCTATGACGTCACCTATCGAGTATCCACCCCGGGTTGCTACACAATCGACGTCAAGTGGGCTGGAACCCACATACACCAGAGTCCTTTCATATGTAAGGTGATGCCGTGAAGAAAACAAACAAGAAAGGAAAAAGGAAACGACCTCCGCAAACAACCATGACTGACATTGTGTATTCATATCTTTACATATATATATATATATATATATATATATATATATATATATATATATATATATATATATATATATATATATATTCATGCATGCATGAAAGGTGTCTCAAAATTTAGGAATAAGCAAATATTTATATACCCGACCCGCCACCTCCGACACGGACAGTTTGCAACACAAGGTCAATTGTTTTTTAACTGGTCTGAATTCAGAATCTCCCTTCTCCTAGACTGGTTGCCATACCAAGGCTAAATAACCTAGTCTGCACTACACGAGGAATTAGCATTTTTATTCTTTTGTTTATTCATCTATTTATTTTGCAATAAATCGGGTTTCTTTGTTTACTGGCATATCAATCTTCGTGGGTTATCTAATTCCAAAACCATCCTTCTAGAATAGGGGATAACTACATTTCTGGGTTTAAGAGTTATACTGTGGACTTCAGATGTTTTAAGAGTCGCATAACAGATTTTACAAGTATATTTTTATTATTATTATTATGACCAGAGAGTAAAAATGAAAGAAAACGTACAGCTAGACGAATTCTTGGACTTTGCCAGATCATTGGGGGAAAAACAGTGAAACATGAGGATAAAGGCAATACCAATTGTTGTCAGTTCATTTAGAACGATCCCAAGAGTTTCGAAAGGGGACTGGTAGAATTCGAAATTAGAGGAAGAGTGGAGACCACACAGACAATAACATTGCTAGAATACTCAGAGGGGTCCTGGAAACTTGGAGAGGCTTACTGACAACTGTGATTGACTGCCAGCTATTACTGTTGAGGAGAACTCGCCTATTATTAACGAAAAGATAGAAAAATACTTGGGCCTTGCTAGAGAGCTGAAACGGCTGTGGAATATGGAGTTGACGGTGATACTGTTTTTAGGACTTGGGGAATTGGAAATCAGAGGGTGAATCGAAACCATATTGGCCACAAAACTGTTAAAATCATATAGAATACTGAGAAGAGTTCTGGAGACTTGGGGGTTCCAGTAAAAGACCACAAATTAAAGCAAGCGTGAAAAACTCACAAGAAATGAAATAATAAGTCAGTCCCTGAAAATTATTCGATTTGATTTGATTTGTTCTTGTTTTACGGCATATCAACCTCAATGGGTCATTTAATGCCGACTACGTTTTTGAAATGAATTGGTGATAATGTTTAATTTTCTGAAGATTTTTTTGTTTTTGACATATTTTTCGTGAATGGAACTTTTAGATGATTCTCCTTAACATATATTTTTGTGTTTTCATTTTTTGGGGAAGATTTTTAGATTTTGTTGTAGATGTGTGCTTCTTTTATGTATCCGAGTAGTTTCTCTGGGTTTATTTGGTAGAATATCTGTTTTAGATTTGTTGTTTGGTAGTATTTTTTTCGTATTTGTTTTAGGTTGCTAAATTCTGTTAATATGTGTTTGATTGTGTAGGGTTTTTGGCATGGTATGCAATATGGGGCATTATTCGAACGTGAACAAATACAGGCTGTCCCATAATGATGGCGCCCATTTCTCTAATCATATCAATAAAATGTGTCCCACCATTTTGGGACACCCTGTATACAGAATAACACAATAATATCAATATACTAGCAGAAGTACCTGGCCCATGATTGGACTAAAAAGGATTTTAAACGATTTTTACAATCTCCTTGGTCTAGCGCTAGTGAAAAGTGGATAGACTCCCTCTCGCTGTCTGGTTGATACCGACTTTAGGCCACCCCGACGACTTTTCTTACTTACTATTAGTACTAACTTACCAAACAATATTTTTCGAAAAAGCATTAAAGTCAGATCTTGTCAATTTGGAATCTGATATATATCTAAAAATGGCGCGTATTTTTGTACTTACTACCGTAAATCGATTATTTTTTATTAATGAATTATACCATTCAATCAGTAAAAAAAAAATTTTTTTTAAATTAAATTTTTGTACTTTTCCTAATTATAAACATATCAAAGTGTATGCGCGATTTTAATGCTCAATGGCATCTCTTTTCTGAGTTATAAGTCGACGCGTACAATGTAGGTATCGACTTATAACCCAGAAAAAAAATGTGCGACGTACATACCAAAAAGAGACCTTTGTATATATAGATGTATTTCCTTAAACTGTTAAGTTAGTTTCCGTAATCCCAAAGTCGATCAAATGTTCGCAAAGTTTTGAATGCCGATAATCCTTAACTATATTACATCCTACATGAGGATTTCTAATCTTAATCCATTTTTTACTAATCAATATTAAACTTACTTTTTGTTTTAATCCAGTGGGATTACGGTTCATATCATTTTTTTAGTCATACAACTTTTGTTTTTTTATTTGGAGAGCGGGGTTGCTTTTTCGCTTTCTAAACTTCAAAACAATCTGAAGATTCCTATCTCCGTCGGTTCATATCTATCTATCTATCTATTTATCTATCTATCTATCATAGCATATCTATCTATCTATATATCTATCATAGTTAGCATTTATCTATCAATCTATCTATCTATCTATCTATCATAGCATCTCTATCTATCTATCTATCTATCTATCATAGTTAGCATTTATCTATCTATCCATCTAATTCATATATCTATCTACTTTATATCTTTATGCCTATCTATCTATCTATCTGTCCCAGTTGTTCATATCTATCTATCCATTTTATACGTTCATATCTATCTATCTATCTTATATGTTCATGCCTATCTATCTATCTATCTATCTCAATCTGTTCATATCTATCTATCTATCTATTCATCCATCACAGTATGTTCATATCTATCTATCTATCTATCTATCTATTCCAGTATGTTCATACCTATCTATCTCTGTGTGTTTATATCTATCAATCTATCTATCAGACTTAAATGCTCGTATCTATATCTATCTATCTATCTATCTATCTCAGTGTATTCATGTCTATCTAAAACAATCTACAAATCTTATTATAATGGAGATTGTGTGTTTTTCTGTCTGTAACCGAAATTATATTACTACTCAAGTCACAATTCCCTTAATTATTTACATCAAATTCTCCATGATTTCATTCTTTTAAACCTTCAGTTATTAATAAAAATTGTTTTACATTATTAATACTGTTGACCATATCTACGTACTAATAACATGCAATTGTATTTATATATACAACAAAATAGCGGTTTACAGTTTGAACGAGAAGACTAATTTGCATATGGATATTTAAAATTTTATTTTAATAAATATGTGCTTGGTATTATTGATTTCTAATTGTTTGGTTTTATCTTAAGAAATATAAACAAAAATCTCGTGGATAAATCTGAAAAGAAATTTATTTACAAGAAGAAATAACTGTAATATTATCCTTTACTTCCTATTTTAACTAAATAGTTAAATTAGGAAAATTTACCAATGAAAGAGGGGAGTAATGGAAAATGATGGAATAGTTAGTTTCAAAGTTGTTCTATTTTTCGATTATACCCCCTCTGTTCAAAATCTTTTTATCTACTTTCTTATTCAGTTTCATTAGCCTTTCTAATTTAATATATTTTATTATATCAAAACTTCAATACTTGCACCCGGAGGGTTGCATATATTTGCTAGTTCCTATAATGACTCTTGTAAACACTCAATTAAAAAGGTTCGTCCTTTTTTTTTTATTGTTTTAGTCGCGACCTTTGACATCTGAAGTACACTAATACGTTAATTATAAATGAGTAATCCACAAACCTTCATTAAAATGAATTACACAAGGTTGGACTGAAGATGGTTGGAGACTAGACCGCCGTCAAATGTTGTTTCTTTTTTAATACGGGTTTTAATTCTTGTAAACGTTGTTATCATGAAGATCTTTTTACTCCATAGAAATATATCTATTACTTCGTTCGGTTATATCAGTGGTTCTCAACCGGGGTCCATATGGACCCCCGGGGACGATATAACATTTTTGGGACCCAGGCAAGTAAAATGTATTTAACTATAAAAATACAATGGATTTTTAAACAACGAATGGCTATGGGAGGGGGGTTCCACCAGAGTAAAATAGGATTAAAAGGGGGTCAATAGGTAAAAAAAAGGTTGAGAACCATTGGGTTATATCTACATTCAAAGGCGAGAAGAGTTTGTCCTCTATAGACGGACAAATCGTTTGATGCATAGCTATCGACTGCATATTTATCAGGGAAGGGGTTTGTGCAACAACAACAAATGTTCCTCTTGTGGAAAGGGTTTTTATCGAGATGGGGTTTCAAGCAATCTATATTGATAATTGGGTAGAGTTTGTCTGTCTGTCCTCAATATACAGCCAAAATCGTTTGGTGTACATCTATCGAATTTGGACTGCAAACTTATTAAACTCAGGAAAGGGCTTTGCGCAACAAACGAAACAAAAATGTCCTCGTGTGGAATACTGGTTTCATATCGAGAGGGGGGGGGCTCTCGCAATTTATATTGATCATTGGGAAGGGGTTGTCTTTTACAGATAGGCAAACGATATTATATGAAGCTATCAAATTTGGCGAGCATACGCGAATGTGTGTTTTTAACGTGATTTCCTCGTTTCTTGTGTGATAAGGGATTTCTCATCGAGAGGGGTTTCCAGAAACTGGTGTTGATAATTGGGAATAATTCATTCTGACTGTCAAACAGTTTTTTGAAGTAGGGCTACAAAATTTGATATGAATGGGGAAAATTGTCCCTCGTGTCGAAAGGGAGGGGGGTGCTCATAAATAAAGATTTTCTAAATATTTTCTCTGGCAGCGTTATCTAATAATCTATATCTATAATTGAGAAGAGTTTATTTGTCTGTCTCGATAGATGACAAAACTGTTTCAGAGCTTCCGTATTTAGTATGCATACTTAGTGAACCCATGGGAAGGTTTTCGCGTAACAAAATGTGTGCTTTGTAATGAAAGGGGTGGGTGTTTCACCGAGATGATGGTATACAATTTTATTGGACCATTGGGAAGGTTTTAATGAAATAAAATATGTTCCTTATAAGGAAAGGGGGTTCTCATCGAGAGGGATATTTAACAATCTGTATTAATAATTTAAAAGACATTGTCCTATATAGACGATCAAATGGTTTGATGGCGAGCTACCAAATGCTGTATGCAATTTTATAGGGCCCCGGGGCAGGGTTTCATGTATTAATCTGACCAGTGGGGAGGTTTTAATGAAATAAAATATGTTCCTTATAAGGAAAGGGGGTTCTCATCGAGAGGGATATCTAACAATCTGTATTAATAATTTGGAAGACATTGTCCTATATAGACGATTAAATGGTTTGATGGCGAGCTACCAAATGCTGTATGCAAATTTTATAGGGCCCCGGGGCAGGGTTTCATGTATTAATTTGACCAGTGGGAGGTTTTAATGAAATAAAATATGTTCCTTATAAGGAAAGGGGGGTTCTCATCGAGAGGGATATCTAACAATCTGTATTAATGATTTAAAAGACATTCTCCTATATAGATGATTAAATGGTTTGATGGCGAGCTACCAAATGCTGTATGCAAATTTTATAGGGCCCGGGCAGGGTTTCATGTATTAATTTGCTGTTTTTTATAATAAGAAAAAAGAATAAAAAAAAAAAAAGAAAAGTTGGGTCTCATCGAATGGGGTATCTAACAATCTATATTTATAATTGAGAGCATATTTATTAGGCCTCCGGGAAGAGTTTCACGTTACACATTGTCGTTCCTTATAAGAGAAAAGAAAAATTGGGCTCTCATCGAGAGGGGTATCTAACAATCTGTTGTGATGTTAGTTCAACAGTAAAAAAAGAAGTCAAGTCGAGGTAGGGTAAAATGAGACAAGTGTATTTACAATAATGTACAAGAACGGCTAGCTTGCCGCTAAACAGTAACAGTACAACCTTTTCACTCGGTGTCTCACTATTTATAGTGAGAACCGGTGTATATTCTCCACTGTAGGAACGGCCGGTACAACACAATCTATATTCATAATTGGAAGACTTTGTGCGTCCTGCATATACGATCAATCGGTTTGGTATACAACTACCATATTTGGTATTGGAAGGGTTTAACGCAATTCTTTTCTTTTTTTTTCTTTCTTTATTTATTTACTATTTATTTTATTTATTTTTTTGTTCCTCTTTGGAGAAGGGAGATTCTGAATTAGATCACTAGAAAGAAATTGTCTGTGACAGACAAAATAAAATAGTGACTATTAAACACTGTAAAGAAATTAAATATTTTGTAACATACAATCAGATCTAATCTGAATTTTTGGATAAGATTTGAGGAAGACACACCACACGCACGCACACACACACACACACACACACACACACACACATTTTAAAATTTGATATGACTGACCGTGCATTGACTTAAGTCACAATTTAAGAAAATGAAAGAAAAAGAGTATTGAAGAATTAAATATTGTCAGTTATTTATCTAAAGCTGTTGTGTCTGTCCGTTTGTCCAAGTCTAGATTAAACATAAAACCGTGTCGCCAAAACAACCGATTCTTCCCGTACCAAACAAGTTTCTGAGTAACCTACTATATAACTTAACAAAGGTAACGATTTTTCTAATATGGTTTGCTAATTTGTATATTTTTATTGAAAAATCTATTATTAAACAAAAACGGGTTATTAGAAAAAAATAAGATTAAACATTAATTACTATGTTTTATTATTCAATTTTTCAATCTTAATAATCTGTTTTATGGGTTTTTTTTAATAAAATAAATATAAATCTATTGTTGATAATTTTTATAATTATTCTTGGCTGTGAAACATGATCTCTTGAACCGGCAACGTTAGCCTTATTGAAAATCGACTGTTAACGAAAACTTAAGTAATATTTTCTCAGAAATTAGATAAATATAAAGATCTATGAAAGTGGGATACTCACTTATCAAAACTGCACCTTCAATTTTTCCATTCAGAATTTATTTATTTATTTATTTATTTATTTCCCAACGACCCGGTCCTTTGTTCTGTCCCTAAAATGCACCTTTTTAACCGATGTTTCCCGGTGAACCGTCCAATTTCTTTAAAAGGCCATTATCATACAAACAGCTCTCCCTTTCTCTCGGCAATATTAGTTCTCACCAACGAGAGAAAACACACCCTTTTTACCGGTGTTTCCCAGTGAACCGTCCAATTTATTTCAAAAAGGCCAGTATCGCACAAAAAGTTATCCCTTTCTCTCACCAACGGGAGAAAAGAAAGAAATCGCGTTCGTAACAATATTTACCTATTTGATTTTTCACGTATTTGATAAGTTAAAAAAAATCATTGTATCCCGATTACACACTAGTTACACAAGACTAACACACTCCTTTAGACTCAAAGCAAGAACAACAACCACAGTGTGAAACATGTCAAAACCCCGCACTTCCTCATTGACTATGAAGCTTTTGCTCTCATCAGAAACCACCTTTTTAATGCAAAAAAATAAGAAAGATTTATTTGAAAATGTCAACATAGATGACATTCTGTCCATTCTCTGAGAAACAAAATTATGTAATTAAAATATAGACATAAACCTAATCAATACCATACAAAAGAAAACCGTCATCGTGTTAGTATAGGGTTTACTCTAAGGCTAACAACAAATAAATGAATTCAAACTTAATTCAATTCTAACGGTTTATAAAACAACACAATAACTAACAATGTAAACGTCCTTCG